>JAVYIG010002389.1:0-252212 GCA_035222895.1 Strongylocentrotus droebachiensis
CTTTTAGGGTTTAAAAAAAAAAGGAGCACGTGCCCCAGCCCCCATGTGCCCCCTAGATCCGCCCTGTATTTACCTGATCCTTCCCTGGGTCCTGATTTAATGTAAGCAGCATGGACAAGTCCCTTGCTGACGTCACAACCAGGTATATTGAAAACCAGCCAATGAACGACCTCGACTCGGTTCGGATCGGTTCGAGTAGGCGAATCAGGATCTGTGAAGAGAATGGTATAGAGGGCGTCCTCCTCCGCCTCCCATTCCAAAACCGACGGTTGCTTTTGTACCTTTGGATATTAAAAAATATGGTATGGTAGGTAAAGGTATTTTATTTTCCAAATTACGATATAAAAAACTCCAATACAAACAAAATAGAAAAGTACATTTAAAATCAAGAATATAGTGAATGGCTGGATAGCCCACTCAGCTTTGTTAATATGACAGAACTGTCAACAATTATTGAAAAGAAAAAAACACACACATATAAACAAAAAATCTGGTCATTTCAAGTCATTAATGCAGACAAGTGTTATTGTATATTTATGACAACTTAAAAAAGCTGAATTTCACAAAATCACAAAAATTCTTTGACATTTTGGTTTGTTGATAGAGGGATAAAAAAGGAAAGAGAAAGAGATAGAGAGAAATAGAGGGGAAAGAGAAAACATGTGTGAGATATATATATATATACCGGTACATATATATATAGAGAGAGAGGGAGAGAGAGAGAGGGGGAGAGAGAGAGAGGGGGAGAGAGGGGGTGGACACATGTATGATGAATAATGCAACGACCTAGGCCTATCAATAACTTCATTTAAATTGTCATTACCCATAGATAAAAATTGCATCACCTTATCAAAACGAGTGGTTATCAAAGATAGAATGAATGTTCGGATACATCTTTACAGGTGATATTGTGGATCAAAATAATGGTTCGCGGTTTGAGTCCCAGTCACGGCACTCACGTCCTTTGGCAAGATATTTTTCTACTATAGTACTACAACTACTACTATTAGTACTACTATTACTATTAGTTCTACTACTATTATTATTACTACCGTAATACTTCTATACTGCTGCTACTACTACTATTACTACTACTACTACTCCTCCTCCTCCACCTCCTACTACTACTACTACTACTACAACTACTAATACCTTACTACTACTACTACTACTACTACTACTACTACTACTATATTTACTACTAATACTACTGTACTACTACTACTGTACTTCTACTACTACTCCTACTCCTCCTACTATACTACTATTTCTACTACTACTACTACTACTACCGTACTTATACAACTACTGATACTATACTGCTACTACTACTTACTTGAGTTGGAGTAAGTTCATTACCAAGCATGCATCTGACGTCATCGTTCCATTCCACTCTCAAGATGGCGGGTGGTGGTTCATCCAACATGTGTGGGACAATCTCGTGTTCGTCACATCTATTTCATGCTTGTAGTCAGTAGCTCCTGCAATAATAACATAAAGAATACATTTATGAATACACAGAGAAACAGACTTTAGAAAATTATTTGGCAGAGAGATTTTCAGGATTGAATACAAGTTTGATTTTGCTTCAGAAGTTTAGATCTATCACTGCATCTGTGTCATAAATTATCAATTATCTCCAAGCTCCGATACAGTTTTACATATTGTTAGTGTTACCACGGTTAACAGTCCGTGTCTGCATGCATGGGCCTGGCCATGTACAATTTTTTAAAATTTTTTTTAAATGAATATCTTTCAAACCCTGCTCTGCAGTTGCAGTACCATCACTCTGGAAACAATATCCAACCTAGGCCACACATAGCAGCATTAGTGTACTTTTTTGTATTAGTTACCTCTATTGATTCTCAACATTTTAAACAACACTGTACAAAACTCAACTGAGATCACTCAAAATAAATTGGTACTTAAGTGAAAATTGATGACACCTATAGCAGTAAAATAGTCTTTTCAACTAACCGATGTTAGAAAAAATTCTTTGAAAAATCAAATCGTGAGTCTACTGTCAAACTTGCTGATCATATCAGCCACTTCGTACTCATTGTGTTCACGAGTGTGTAATTGTGTGCAATCGATTGCCCAATCAGCACGGGGTCCAGACAACTCGCCACAAAGACAACCCGCCCCAAAGACAACCCGCCCCAAGACAACCCGCCACAATACCCTGGACATCTCGCCACAATACCCTGGACAACTCGAGTTGTCCAGGGTAGGGTGACTTTTCGGACAACTCGCCACACTTTTTTCCCCCTCATGATTTTTAGATCTAAAATGATATGAAATTGTCGTTTTTCATGATTTTCTATAAACACAGTCATTACAAAGAATAAAGCTGATTTCCCTTGCAACAATAGTATACTTTTGACAAACCAAAGGGGCGTACGATCGCCAGATCATTGGGATAACTTCTCGGTATTTAGATAGGTCTATAACAGCTGCATTTTTCTGTCCCAGAATTTTTTTAATGGTAGGATACTGGAAGCACTGGCGTACTGATAGGGGGGGGGGGGGTGGGCAGTTGACCCGCGAAATAAAATTGGAATGTGGTTTATTTCTAGATTTCTGGGTTAGTTTCGTCAGAGGCGGCATTCTTTGTTGGGGGGGGGGGGGACACTGTGCCCCCACTTTTCCAGGTTCCCCTAAAGTGCCCCCTTATCCTTTGTACATGTCCTTTTCCCTTCTGATAATTTTTAATGGTAGGAATTCATGGAAGGATAGGCCTACTGGAAGCACTGGCGTACTAATGGGAGAGGGGGCAGTTGACCCGCGAAATAAAATTGAAATGTGATTTATTTCTAGATTTTCTGGGTTAGTTTCGCACTTTTGCCCATAGTCACAGGCGGCATTCTTGGTTGGGGGGGGGGGGGGGCACTGTGCCTCCACTTTTTCAGGTTCCCCTAAAGTGCCCCCTTATCATTTGTACATGTCCTTTTCCCTTCTGATAAGTACCTACTTTTCTTTCTCAGATGTTTTAATTATAATGTTACTCATAATTACATAAAAGAACTTTTCTGTCTTTCTTCATTAGATTGTCTTTTATATTCATCATGTAATTTTTCAAATGGGAACTTATACTTTTTCCTTGCTTGCTCGAAAATCGATATTCAATCCATCACACCAAATTGCGGAGTACGTTGCTTAAACAATATGTTGTTCCACGTAAAGAAATAAACAAATATTGATGTCATTCGTGGTAGTGTATTCACAATCTTGATGAAGGCGTAGGCCTTAGTATAGACAAATATCTAAAAATGGTTTTTATTATTGTTGATGTGTCCCTTTGTAGGTGCCCCTTTTTTAAGAAATCCAGCAATTCTTGCAATCATAGGCGCCAGAAGTGGGGGCAGGGGACTCGCCCTCCTCCCAACGAAAAATTGTGTGTGTGTGTGGGGAGGGGGGGGGGGGGTCAAAACGAATTTCCACTCCCCCCCCCCCTAAAAAAAAAAAAGCAGTATTATTGATTACTATTAAGTAACCAAAAAGATCTAGATCTAGAAATCATGAGGGGGAAAAAGTGTGGCGAGTTGTCCGAAAAGGCACCCCACCCTGGACAACTCGCCTGTGGCAAGTTGTCCAGGGTATTGTGGCGGGTTGTCTTGGGGCGGGTTGTCTTTATGGCGAGTTGTCTGGTAATCTCTCAGCACGTATACAGCGCTATAGAGGTCAATACGCATTAGCATTGTCTACTACTATGCTTTACTTGAGTGACCTTGGCTAGGCCCTAGCTTAATTAATTATTCATGTTGTTGCAAGCATTGAAAAAAATATTAAAAATAAAATGTCTGCCAATGCAATAGGTCTAGTCACTGGAGCCAAAGAGCCTACGACTAAATCATCTTCAATACAATACACCAGTTTACGGTTGTATCAGTGCGCATGCGCAGACAGTTGACCTCGGGTCATTGGCTTTGAAACAAAGCCAATGACCCGAGGTCAGTGGTATTTCTGCGTAAATTAAGATTGCGCCCATGCAAATGATGATGTGCGCGCACAACGCAGCGCGTAGGCAGTATGTCATCATAATTAGCATGGGCGCAATCTTAATTTACGCATAAATACATGACCTCTAGGCCATTGGCTTTGATTAAAATGGCGCACGTACACAACCGTAAACTGGTGTATTCATACAATCATGCATTATTCTAGACCCTATAGCCTATATATCCTACATGTACTAGGCATGCAGCTAGTGCACTAGTAGAATGCTACTAGGCCTACTAGATCGTTCTACATCGACTCTGTCAGTCTTTGTTGACTCAGTTTGAGAAATTGAGTGTGCTAGTACGTAGGCCTACTAATAAAAGTAGGCCTAGATCTATCATCTAGATCAATTACATTACTCAATAGATATTACAACATGGAAATGAATGTATGGGAAAATGCATTGAGTGCATCTAAAGTTAGACCATTAATTGCATAGAGTCTAGTCTACCGGGTAATTTTTCCGCTGTGCAATTACTTTTATCCCTATCTTGTCAAACATAAAATACAAATAGATCTAGAGCATAATATGAAGTTAAACTTACCATTTTCACAGAAATCATCGTAAAAACGTCTCGTCATAATAATCAGCTAGGCCTAAAGTTAGAGGGCTGGTTTTGTTCACGAAGCGCCCGTCAGGAGAGTACACGATAGAGTACACGATAAAATTCACGATATCGTGAACTTTATATCGTACACTTTTCACGATAAAGTTCACGATATCGTGAATTTTATCGCCAATTTTTCACGAAGAAATTGACGATATCGTGAATTTCGTGAATTTCGTCGTGAAAAATTGGCGATAAAATTCACGAAATCGTGAACTTTATCGTGAAAAGTTCACGATTTAGTCTTTTCGCGATGTCCCTTCAGGGCCACCATAGGAAACCACCAATGAGCTGGTGGAATGACAAGTGTAGAAAGGCTATCAAAGAGAGAAACGCTAGTAAAAATAGACTGACAAAGTGCATTACGTCCCAATTGTTAATAGCATACAAATTCAAAAGGGCATTCACCCAGAGGGCTATTAGGGAAGCAGAGGTATTTCATTGGAGGACCTTCTGCTCACAAATATATCGTTTTAACCAGATAGGAGTTGTGTGGCAAAAGATTCGTGAAATCAATTGAATTGAATCAACCTAGAAAAAAAGAAATACATGTATTGTCGACCACTTATAACGTAGAAATAACTAATGATAAGGAGAAGGCAAACCTTCTTGCAAAAGTATTTGCTGAGTCAAGCGAAAAACCAATCATGTCTCAACAAAAAACTGTCTCGACTGGAACCCAGTCTGTATACATCAATAGACCAGGGAGGTGAAAGAACAGGAGGCGAAACTCTTGTAATTTATTCAAACGCATTCTTGAGTAACAATGGGATGTGTAACATTCCACTTGGCTTTGAAGTTCCATGCTCCGAACCGCGCTTCCACTGCGGGGAATTTCGGAAGCCAGGCACCAGCTTTACATTTATTACAAAATATTAAATTACCTGCAAAATTACAGTGTAAATTAAAAACTTTATATGGGAATTTTATTGGGAATAGTGCATCAAACAAATTTTCAAATTTAGAACTCCGTCCTGCCTTTAAATTGTGTGCCAGAGTTGGTAAAAGAAAAATTACATCCTGTCAAAAACTCAATATTTTAGGATGATGCGCTTTTTTGTGCATGCTTTAATGTCCCGTTATTTGATCCATGATTTACAATCTTCAATAACATTAAGTTTGCTAATGCGTGTTTTCGCGTGTTTTTTGTATTTTTCAAGTTTAAAAAAGAATGAAATTACACAAGTTTGTGTTCGCTTGTTCTACTCTTTACACATTCAACAATGGATGAGAAATCATTGGAAGGGACAGCGAACAGTTGCCGTGATACCATTTTCTGATGTAGGAATTCTAAATCCTAAAATTTCATGCGCTCTTTTATCTCACCACCTGGTCAACAGCTGCAGATTAGCGCATAACTTTCCGGCGGCTTGGAGCATGGGGTCAAAGGAGAACGGCTTGATTCAAGTCCTTCTCTATCACGTCCCTGAATAGACGAGCCCTCCTTAATTCACGAACTGAAAAGTTTAATTACAAGGTCAAACAATTCATCCCTAGGACAATATGATATTAATTTGTCTATGATTTCTGAGCTACCCATCACTTCTCATCTCAGTCTCAGTCTCCTGGACAAAGACTAAAACTCCACTTCAATAGCTTCATGCGATCCTTGTACCATTTAAAAAAAGTATTTGAAACCTTCCAAGGCCTCAGCATATCGCCCTAGAGCTCTCACCTCAGTACTTTGCCAAATAATCGAAAAATTGATCCTAAACCGGTTAAACTGGTCGTTTGATAGCATTGATATGAACCCCATTCAAAGTGGTTTTAAGACAGAGAGAATTACTCTAGACCATCGCCTACGTCTAGACACGGACATAACAAAAGCTATGGCCAATAGAGAACATGTTCTACCCGTTTTTCTAGATTTTGAAAAGGCGTATGATACTATACACAAAAATTGTATTCTATTCAAACTTCTAGATTTGGGGTTTTCCAAACACATGGATAAAATCTTTACTTTCAAATAGAACATTTTTGGTACAAATAAAAGGTATGCTCTCAGAATCCTTCATACAACAAAATGGAATTCCACAGGGCGGTGTCCTCGGTCCTTCCTTGCTCAACGTTTTCGTTCACGATCTCCCTCGCTCAATTTGTCACCCTAAGTTGTCACAATCTGCAGATGACCAAGCAACTACAAGTGGATCTTGATGACTTGACTGATTGGTATAACAAAAATGTTGTCGTCTAGAAAGACGAAAGTTATAGTTTTTTCAAATCGCAAAGCCTAAACTTTTTATCCAAGGCAAAGAAATAGAAGTGGTAAATAAATTCAAGTTCCTCTCTCTCTCTCTCTCTCTAAGTGCCCTATCGATTGACTTTGGCGATCATGCTGTTCCACAACCCTCGGGTCCGTGCTCCTAGCCTTCTCTATTAGCACCACTCCCAGTTCTTCCACTCCTCTCTCTTCCAACAATTTCTGCAGACTGTCTAGCCTTAGTATCCTCCTTCTTCCCCTTCTCCTCCTTTCCACAATTTTCCCTGTCAAAGCAAGATTCTCTAGGCCTTCTTTACGTGTAATGTGACCCATGAAATTCAACTGCCTACTCAACATCTCACGTGTCATATTCCTTTGCAATCCAGCTCAAGTTCCTGGGTTTGAATGTTGACTCACATCATGACTGGGGTAGGCACATAGACAGTGTATTTGGAAGATGTAACACGTGTTTTAATGTTTTAAAAATGTTAAACATGAACATGATGATGTGCAGATACCAAAACACTCCTTTTATCATATAAATAAAATATCAGACCCATACTAGATTACGAATGTGAAATATGATTCGGGTAAAACAACCAAAAAGAGAAAGGTAGACATGATTCAACTCGAAGCTCTAAAGATATGCTCGGGAATTACCTCCATAGCAGCACTCCAAATAGAGTGCGGAGAGATGCCACTAGAAATCCGAAGAAAATTTAATACTTAGTTCAAAGCAAAGGATAAAAATTGAATCATCTACAATAATGTGTTTTCATCGTCATTGACAGGACGACATCGGCCATTAAGGAAAACATTGTGACGTCATGCTGTAGTGGTATACTGTGTATTTAAGTGGCCTAGATCGTTCCAGATGATATACCGGGATGATACATTCCCCGCAGTGGTCAAGCGAAAGCACAGACGCACAGTTTTCTCAACGACAATGATATGACGGACAAAGACAATATTACTATTACTCTTAAAGGGCAGGTTCACTCCAAAAATAACTTACTTTCAATAGAAGCAGGAAAACCAGACAAACCAATCAAGACAATTTTGAGTAAAATCGGATAACTTATAAGAAAGTTATGAATGAAAGACTTTGAAAATCTCAAGACAAATTGGCAACTCACTCATGAGTGTGTGAAGTCATTGCCTCACTATGCACTTGTTCTTTTCTTTATATTGATAATATAAGTTTCCAGTTTTTCCCCTTAAAAATCATATTTCCTCTCACCAGCATCCAAGTTAAGTTGATAGTAAAATGTTTTTGCGCGGATGCAATAATATAGAGTAATTCTTTTCAGTTAAATCAAGAAAACTTTGAATTTTGATAAACTATTTATATGTAAAAATCAATGATTATGAATATACAATATAAAGAAAATAGTGTTTCTTCAAAGTTCATAAAGATTTTGTGAAATGTCATACACACAATATCATACCAATCATATCGCCTGGGCAAACGCACGGGGGAAATCAAGTGTCTGGGGATAAAAATATATAAAGTAATTGATAAATAGTGAGGCAATGACGTCACAAACTTATGAACAAATTGGCAATTTGTGTAGTGATTTTCTAAGTTTCATAGTTTTTTCCTACTTTCAAAAAAATTCATAACTTCCTTATTTGTGATCCCATTTTACTCAATTTTTTAAAACTATGTTTCTCTTGTTTTTTGCATCTATTAAAAGCACATTATTTTTGGAGTGGACTTCGCCTTTAATTATGTCCCTTTTCAGCCACCTTCGAATTATGTAGAACTTTGCAGGAACTAAAAGAGTCTGAAAATCAGATTATTACTTAGGTGATTGCAATCACTTAAAGGTACTATGTCCCATTTACAGGTCAAAAAATGAAAAGTTAAATTTCAATGGCATTTGAAAGACAATACTTATTTAGACTTTCCTCAAAACGAAAGGGTTTGAAAATAGCTTTTCGTGGGAAATTAACGACCATTAGCTGTCGAATCGACATAAGTGATTGCAGTCACCTAAGTAATAGTCTGGTTTTCATATCCTTGTACCGAATGGCCGTACGTTTTGAGCTGCACAAAGATTCAATCAGTTTAATTTTGGCCACTACAAGTAGTGGATTATTGATGTATAGACAAATGCTCATGTACCTGTATACAGCTCATTTTATGTGTGTTATCACAAAGAAAAAAAATGTCAGTCAGTCACTCGATAGTGTCTGACAGAGAATTCTAGAAAGTAAACGGGTTTCCTTGCATAATTTGAATACTAAGACACTGCTGACGTTTATATTTCACAGATAGGACATACATGACATAATCGCAATTCCTGCAAAGTTCTACAGAATTTGATGTTGGCTGCAAAAGGGACATAGTAGCTTTAAGTCGATTTGACAACTTATAGTCGTTATTTTCCCACTAATAGCCGTTTTCGAGCCCTTTCATTTTGAGTGAAGATCTAAATTAGTATTGTCTTTCAAATACCGTTGGAATTTAACACTTTCATTTTGTTTTGACCTGCAAATGGGACATTGTACCTTGAACAGACAGGCGTATAGTCAATTTTGACTGAGCACCAAAAATACAAACAACAACACAACAACAAATTCTGGATCGGAAAACACAAACTTACTCTTTTCCAGCGGATGTCAATTGTAAAGAAAGCCAGACATATTATTACGTGCATTCATCTAGAGCACTGGTTAGTGTTTATCTATAAACGTATTAATCCACTTCTAAACCCCCATAGAGTGGTGAAGTGTGACGTCATGAAAAATCTATGTCGTAATGTCGAAAACCAATTGAATATGTTAAGTATTGGCTAAGATATGACCATCTGAATAAATAGATGACCTATAGGAACTCAGTGTTATATTGCCCTGGTTCATAACATTACGAGCCAGAGCAATATAACACTGAGTTGCTATAGTACATCTATTTATTCAGATGGTCATACCTCAGCCAATACTTAACATATTCAATAGGCCATTTTCGTAATGTATCCAAATTTAATGCATAAGTCTTTGTAAGGTGCCTCAATACAAATTATTTCATTCACCTGATAAGAATAATAGTATTTCAATAGTCAGAATGCAAACTGCATATATTAAGTGTACTTCTTCTTCTTCTTTGGGGTCTACCTCCTTCACAGTTGAAGATTCTTGCTAGGTAGGTCAAGCCATAATGTTTGGCCTACCTGGCAACAACTAATGTATACAGTTCGTATTCAGGTGAATGAAATAAATTGTATTGAGGCACTTCACAAAGACGTATGCATTAAATTTGGTTACATTACGAAAATGGCCTATTGGTTTTGAACATTCGGACATTATTTTTAATGCTCTTTCGGAAAATGAAGAAAAAATTGAGAAAGTCTAGGAATAGATTTTTATGATGTCACAGCTTCGGGACTCTATGCCTTTGATTAAATGACAATTTATGTTGATCAGAAGTGAATTTTTGTTACGTACCTTTCTTTGCGAGGAGAGCAGTATACCGTCCGTCTGTTTATGCAAGCAGCTATCGCCTCAAAAACTCCACAACTAATCATCAGACAGCTACTGTCCTTCCCCTTTTTTACGGACACGGGTAATGGCGAATTGTGTCTAGTCAAGCATCACCCCCTTTTGTTAGTGTTCATTGCGAAGGGTCCCTAAGACGATGCTGAAAGCAAAGAGGTAATGATCCAGAAGAGAAGGTTACCTATCCATCCCGATCGAATTACGACACAAATCTAAGGACAAAATTGGTCTATGAATGGTGTTCTTTTTGCAACGTTAAGATGGACAATGGTGTCGCTCCATTATAATTTCTCCCAGAGCCATCTATACACAGATCTATGTGTATAGATGGCTCTGATTTCTCCCATCTTCTATCACACCCTTTTCTCTGTATGTCTGTCTGTCTGTCTGCCCCCCCCCCCCCCCCCCCCCCAACCATCCCCTCGATCACTGCATCACCTTTACTTCCGCCTCCCGCTCTCATTGTTTTTCAGAACTAGGTTACAGAATAAGGTTACATAATTATATGTTCTTATTCTATGTGTCTCTCCTCTCTTTCATATTTCTCTGTACTACACTCTTGGTTTTTTAAACAAGAATCTAAGAGCACACCAGGATGTACGTTTTGGATGAAGATCATCGTGGCTTTGACAAAACAAAAAGTCGAACATCTCTCCCTCTCTCTCTCTCTTTTCTCTCTCTGTTCCCCTTCCCCTCTCTTTCTCCACATGTTTATTCACCACGCCCCCTCTCTAGATGTCTTAAGTCTACTCTCTCCCAGTTCTATTTCTCTCTCTTTCTCTCTCTCTCTTTCTCTCCCCCTCTCTCTCTCTCTCTCTATCTCAATTTTAATCTCAATCTCTCTCAATCTTAATCTCTCTCTCCATATTCTCTCTCTCTCTTTCTCCTACTCCCCCTCTTTTTTTTTCTCTCTCTCTCTCTCTCTCTCTCTCTCTCTCACTCTCCCTTCCTCTCCCCTCTCTCTCCCTCTCTCATCTTATATCTACCTGTCTTCTGTTCCCTCTCCTCAGACAACTGTCAGGTGATTCCTTGTACTGTAGGAGTGTTAGGTACACAATGCAGCGTTTCTGTAAAATGCTTACAAGGATAACTATGTGCAGCTAAAAACACACAATTTTTTAATTAACCAGAATTTCATCGGTAGGTATAGATGACCATGACCTCGTTTTCTCTGTCACTTTATCACTGTGTCACTCAACGTGCTCTAACTAGAATGTATGTCTTCTTTGAAACATGTTCATGTGATGTGTATAAACTTGAATGTACTTTATCTTTATTTCTTAGTATGAATGCATTTGTTATTTCTCTAGTATGCCGTTTGCCCGTTTCTTTGAACGTTTTGTACTTGAAATTATACCTCTAAAAAAAAAATTGTCCACTGTGCCTGAGCAAGCTATTAGTTTTACAGACAATATCCTTCAATTATTATTTTGTAAGTAATTGAAAATCTATTTATCATTCTGTTTACATGTGTTTGTATTAGACTGTCGTATTTTAGTTGTGGAAATTTATTTTTATCATGTACTTTTGCAATTTAGTATCTTGCCATTTTTGTAGAAATGTAAGAGATTTGTGAAACAACTTCTTATAGATTCCCTAATTGTTAAAACTCAAATATCTTCCTGGCCGATATTTGTAATGAATGATCTTTAACTTCCCTCAGGCCATACTTGCCTGGATACCCAAATTCATCCACCCGTATGAAGAAAACAAGATAGACCGGCGGACTGACAATCCCATAAAACGCTTCTTTCAACGGCGGAGGCATTTACATGACTGTATATAGCCTATAATAGACTGATGCGAAATCGAAAAAAAAGAGGATTTTGTATTAATTTGTCGTTGTTTATAAACCATTTTATTTGAATTCACAGATAATTACGTAGCCGACACCATTTGTATCGTGTACATCATAAAGTTAATAGCAATGTCGTTTTGTAGTCATTTAAATAGTATTATTCTACAGCGGCAGATCTTCGAAGTTAGGGGCAAGCCAGGGCGAAGCCAACGTGTGCGCGCGCAAGCGCGAGCCTTTCTAGGTTGGTTCCAGGGCCACCTTAGAAATCCTGTGGTGTTTGATCATATTACAAAGCAATCAAGTAAACAATTATGATTCTGATTTGTAAAGATATTCCGGCTGAGACCCAGTAAATGAAGATCTTGTGCTCGATCTTTATTTACTGGTTGTAAGCCGAAATTACTTTACTAATTACAATTCCTCTCAGGAAGCCTATACAAATGACGATTACTCGTACATTTCTATATAAACAATTAGTTACTTATTTTATAGCACAAGTCATGAAGGCAGAACATGTCAACACTTCTAAAAATACATTTTATACTTTTTAACAATATCAATTGACCATTCGGTCAGTGTATAACCTATGATAGCTAAAACATATATAATATAGTTTTTAAAAATACCATTGCACCACATTAATTTATATACTTTACAGTTTTCTTTATGATATAATTTATAAATGTACACAAACATGTAACTTTGATTAGTTTATTCCGCGTGTACCATTATATTTGCACTATAATATAAGATGTAATATAAAAGAATTATGCTTCCTTATTAACAGTTAATCGCATTATGTTTTGCATTTAAGTCTTACTTTCCCTTGCAATACGAATTTCTTCGGTATTGCATGTATTGCATGCATCTTTATCTCCGAGAAATCACTCATTTTACAATTGTTTTATTAACTGTTCAGTATATATATATATTTACTAAATGTATTCCTTCTTATTATCTTCTGTATACAAAGTATATTAAAAAACGTCGTCTATTAAAGCTGGGAAAAGATTTATGCAACATTTTAATATTTAAAAAAAAGCGTTTTATAAAAAAATTCGTACAAAAATAAGATCAAATTAAAATAGAAAATGCAAAAGTCACCACAGAAACGGTAATATAATAGAAAAGTCGCTCTCTTAAAAATATGGCAGTATAGTAGAAATACTAACAATTTCGCACCCATTTCTTCATTAGGCCTCCTGCCGCAGCATACTATCTACATCACTCATGCTATTAGCGCCACCCCCCCTCACTCTTCCTCTTCAATGGTCAGTTTGTCGCCCTTTTGATTGCGCATGCGCTGTCGTCTGATGAGCCACAATGCCACGAGGTAGAAGAAGACTGTGAGAACTTTGAAGATAAAGTTGACGCCGAGGTAGGCATAACGGAAAGCCGCAAGATCGTAGATATAACAAGATCCTTGCTTGCCGCACTCAGTCTGCCAAAGCCTACAAGCAGTGTCGATCACAGCCCCGTAGATCAGCGGAGCTGGAATGGCGCCTATGAGGTAGAGAATCAACGAACAAAGGTCCAGATTATATCAATAAGTGGCAATGAATCAGTAAATGAGCAAACCGTTCACAAATAATGACCACATGACGGACATCAAACTGCAAGCTGACCTTATTATTGAGTTTATATGGGGGAAGTATTTCCGACCTTGTTATAGGCAGAATCTGACTACTTCTGTTTTCTATATTGTCTTAAATATAATATTTACGTTCTTGAATAGCCATGTAGAAAGCAAGATATGAAATCAAATCAAATCAAATCAAATCAAATAGATGAACGAACATTATTCGTCGAGAAGTAGAGAGAGACACAGAGAGAGACACAGAGAGAAAAAAAAAGAGAGAGAGGGAGGAAGAAATAATAACAATGATGATAATAATAATGATGATAATAATATTGATAATGAAAATAATAAAAACCTACCGAGTAATCTCATCATGATAGCCCGTACACCGAGCGCTATTGCTTTAGAGTCAGGATTCACGCATCTGATAAAATAAGAGAGAGGAAAAAAGTGGGAAAAAGACAAAATGATGAAACACAAATATGTAATTTGTAATGCACTTTATGTTGTTTGTACAATGAATCTAGGTCTATAACCTGAAGAAAGCAATTTTACTTTGAAAATTAGGCCCACCATATACGCTATGATTCGAAATATATTGCACTCAACGCTTGATGTCATTATGTAAATAATAAGGTTCTTGATGGTAAACTTGAACATTTGAGGTAGGCCGATTCGGCCACATTCTTGTTGCCGTTCCGACATCACTACGATTCGTAAGCGACTCTTTGGGGCATTTTCTGAGACTCACAGGCCTACACTGTCCCACTGTTTAAAGATTCAAAGAATTCTAGAAACCGTAACTAGAAAGATTGCATACGTCAAAGTTACATATCAAAATGCAATAATGCAAGTTCAAGCAAAATACGATGTCAGTCAGGTCAAAATGGTGTCCTCTGGGGTTTGACCTCTTGCACATATCAGAGTAATACTAGGCATAACACACATTAGCGGACTGTGTGCGTATGACTGTATTCCAACTGCCCAGACCGAAGTGCCTGTGTACCCCTCCCAATTATAAAGGCCCATGAAATGACTCAAACTGAAAATACATCGACCAAAAGCAGGCATCCCACGACTATTCTCCCCAAACAGAAATCTAAGGAGAATTCATTTTATTTCTATAGATTCTTTGCATATATCATACGAAATTGTCATATATTATCTGTTTCCTAAAGAACAACATCGGATAATGCTTGTTTATACATGAGTACTACTACAAGGTTAGTTCGTTCTGCCCTCATTCTTAAAAATGGACATGCCTATTTAGTGTGTTTTTTATAATTTCGATCCATACCGAAAGGCAAGACGGTATTTTGCATGAAAAGATTATCTCAATTATTCTTGTGTTCATGGGCCTTTGTCTGGGCTACTCTTCGTCTTCTGGAGGCTTAGATGTTCTTGCATTGATGTTCTACATGTTCTTCGCTATCATCCTTTTGGAAGAGGATTTGAATAATGATGTGCCCATTGACTGCTGAATTGTCACATTCCCCATATGTTTAATACAGGAACCAGCCGGTTCCAGTATGTAACGGGTTAAAAAAGAAAACCCTCTGGAACCACTGCTTGGTATTTAACACTTGTTTAGTGTTGAGACTTTACCTCATTGCGATGAGAGTCTGCGGGATTTCTTCTGCACCAGATACGAGGACTACCAGGAAGGAGATGATGAGGAATGGAATAAGAGTCTTGCAGTTATTCCCACAACTACCATCAACAGCCGAGTCAACACCGCCATCATTGGCAATACACGAACAGTCGCCAAAAGTCTAGCATCAGAGGAGCAAAGGAGAAAAACAATACTACTACTACTATTCCTACTACTTCTACTACTACTACTACTACTTCTACTATTACTATTCCTACTACTTCTACTACTACTACTACTACTACTACTACTACTTCTACTACTACGACTACTACTACTGCTACTACTAGTAATAATAACAATATTAATAATGGTAAAAATGATAATTTAAAAGGGATAGTTGAGTTTTGTTGCAGAGGGCGCTACACAAAATAATTGGTTATGAGATAATGAAACACTGAGTGTCAAATTTGAAAGAACATACAATTTAAATGACAAACTCATCTTTGTTTGATCGAAATCGGTTCAGAGACGGGTGCAATATTCATATATATAACGATTCATAATATTTGTAGTGCCCCACAAATATTCGATAATTTCAACCAGCCGTTGAAAAAATGAGCGCCATATACGCTTTATTCCGGCCAATGTCGATGTTGGCATTTTGTTGGCTTTTTCGTGTTGGTTATAATACGCACAACCAGCCGTGTATTTTTATTATTAATCAATTAATTGATTAACGGTCGCCGTATATTGTTGAGAGTGGGACTGAATTGGTATGATCGTATTGGCTAAATTTCACACATTTTTGGGGTTTAAAATTACCTTCTTAAAATTGTAGGTCCTAAAAGTGCACCAGAAGAGTGTCATAAATAAGAATAAGAGCAATAACCATGCACTGTGAAGGCATTTGCGGTCTGAAACAAGAACTCAACTATCCCTTTAATATTGCAATGAGTCTTCTATAGCACTCGTGTCAGGCACATTGCCACTCTAGTATATCCTTGCCTTTAGCACGGCTGCGATTACAGCGCTCGAGCATTTATAAGGGATTAATTCCTGCCACCTACCCATTTATCTCACCTGGGTGTAGTGTGACAATGTATATTAATGTCTTGTCAAGGTACTGGGACAGGGATTCAACCCTGTTACCTCGTGGTTCACAGACCGGAATCTTATCCACTTGACGACTACAAAAATAACGTCAGAAACATCACTTTTCAAGCATAATTTATGATGCGTGATAATTAACGTGATGTGTGTGTGCGTGTGTTGGGAGGGGCGGACATTTAAAAAATATAAGACTGTTCCTTTTGCACTAGGATTTCACGAAAAATATGCAACAAAATGCACTTTCAAAATTGATGTTTTAATCGGTGTGTTGGCTCGGTCAGTAGAGCGTCCGCCTCACAACCGGGAGGTCGTGGGTTCGAATCCCGGCCGCGTCATACCAAAAAGACGTTAAAAGACGGGAGTTGCTGCTACCTTGTTTGGCGTTCAACAATAAGGAATAGAGCAACGTCGATCTGGCGTTGTTCAGTGGCTGCCGGGCTCACGATCAATTGGGCAAAACGAATTTCCATTTTCGGTTTAACTTAATACAATTTGGAGTGGACTTGAATTATTATTATTATTATTATCAACTGTCGAGATAACCGACCTGTCCAGACACAAGACGTCTTTCTTTAACGAGACTTGTCTGGATATTCAGACATGTTTGTATCGATTGATGTATATAAATATTATATATATTTACCGGTAAATATACTATACAGCTAATTTTCTGACTAGCGTGGTACCTTAAAATCAGAAATTCTTTGAACTATTAAATCACTAAAATCATTATTATGTACAGTCATGTATATATTAACTTAGCAATTAATTTGTCTATAATTTCAATCTATAATCATATTGTGTATATACTTCATACTGCTCGGAAGCAGTTTTGTAACTGACATACATTGAAATAACAAAACTACAAATGAATAAATAAACAAAGATATATGTATTTGATCTGCTATTCTGGGATGTTTATAAAAGTATGGAGCAAATTTTCTGACAAGGGTAGTGTAATAACCTAAAAACTGGAATGTATTTTTACGAATGACTGATTACATTATTTTGTCCCCATCAATAATCCCTAAATCATATATCGTACTCACCCCGTTATCATGCTCTTGCATACATCCAGCATGACAGGCCGAGACGTAGGTGATACCATCATCACCACACACAGGGGAATAGATATCATCATTACATCCACATTCAACGTTGCAGGTACTACTTCGACTCAAGCTCGTGCCAGAGCTAATGTTTGCAAAGATTTGATAGAAGGATAGAAAAAGAAGTTAAAGAATGAAAATGTTTTACACGATTTCATTTTAAACCAAATTCATTAGGATGTTGGAACGAAGAAGAAAAGATCAAAAACTAGTTTACTTCAACATGGTGGTATACCATTCAATAATTAGGAACAATTCAACCTGTTCTTGAATCTGAATTCAAGAAAATATTTACCTATAATTGATCAAACCTGTTTAAATCACTTCCAAATTGTTTTAATCCTGAACATTTTGACTAAAATGTGGGGAAATAAAAAGTTATCATAATGTTTCTGGAAATTGTATTTGAAAATACGAATATGTATTCTAAAATTTCAATTAATGCTAATACAGATTTTAAAAATTTGTCACGCATGGAATTGCTCTCTAGGAAAAAATTAATGAAAATCATGTTTCATTAGTTGTTATTTCTTGGAGTACTTATCTGTGGTTACTATAACGAATGAACGCATCTAAAACGTTGCTATAAACTCATAACAAATTACAAGGGTATGGTGTAGATAGATAGATAGATAGACAGAAAGAGAGACAGATAGAGAAAGAGAAATAGAGAGAGAGAGAGAGAGAGAGGGGGGGGGTTTTATTGTTGTTGTTGGGTTCAGCGTTATATGGCAATCAGTCCAATTTGACTATTATCACTTTAATTTAAACAAAAATAAATTCTCCTCTCTCTTATGTTTATTTTGTTAAACAATAATATTTTTGGGGGCGTGGTCTCTGTACTTTTTCAGGGTTTTTCAGAGAGTTATTTATGTAAAGTTTGAGATATCTCTTACGTTTGATCTGGATACATAGTCGTCACACCAGCCGTTGGAATGGTTCGGCAACCAAGCCCGAATGTTATAAGCAGAAGAACCATAGCGACCACACTGAGAACCAAGGCTACCTTGCACGACCCTTCAGCTTTCGTCTTGAACTTCTTAACAATGACGCCCCCAACGATTGAACCAAGAGCAGAGGCTGGTACGAGTGTTGCGCCTGCAATTACAGTAGTCGCAAAATATCATTAATGAGGAAAGCCATATGAATAAAAATGAAAGTGATCATGTAAATTTAGGGGGAAATTGATACTCGATTTTTTTTTCTCTCGCTGCAATCTGGAAATTGTGCAACATTTTACAATTGTTTAGCTAAAGCTTAGTTTTAGTCTTTTCATACGCAGAGTGCTATATTACTTTGTGAAAATATTGACTTGAATAAGTAGTTCTTAACATACTATTATTGTTTCACACGATCAGGATTTGTCTGTGTTTAAAAAAACTTTGCCATGAATTTCAGACCAAAATGTGCATCCTGTTTCCCCCAAATCGTCATCCTATCCGTTAATAGCTTATTCATTTAATATTCAATAGCTCTCTTTATTTCATGCAGTCAGATTTAGATGGAGAATTCAACCTGAAAATTCTGATATATTTAATCTTTGAAGGCTTCCATGGTGATGACAGATTTGAGCAAGGTTTGTAGTTACACTACGTATTCTTTCGACAGGGTTAGTTGGCCCTGAAAAGAACCCACTTCTACTCTATCTCGACGTTTCGATAAGTTGTAATTATCGTCTTCAGTCAATTCAAATTAATCGAATTGTCTTTTCTGATATTTTGCTCTTTGTTTGCATTTGCGCAATCTTTGCAACTGCTTTTTACATCGTGCCTTAGTTTATGTCGTCATGACAACCTACCTGTTATAAGATTTGCATATGATGACGTCAGCCCAAACTCTGTTTCTAGGTATTTAGGGAAAAAGATATTGAGACCGATCTGAGCGGCGAACTCCGTGACGAAGGCCATGTTGATAATCAGGTACAGAGGGTTTTTACACGTTTCCCAAAATTTACCAGGCATGTCTGAAGAAAAAAACATTTATGTCAAATGATGATCAATGATGGTCTCAATCAACGATAAACATAACGGGCCGGCTAAATCAATCGAATTGTCTTTTCAAGTATAATTTAATTATTAATTCATAAATCATGGTATCTTTAGATCTGAACTGATTAATTCCATGAACACTTTTGTAATACATATGTTGATATGTTTTATCATATGGTATTGATTTAATATACATTTTATGTTCTTAAAGGAAAAGTCCACCCTGATTATTAAGTTGTTATTTATCAGAAGCAGAAAAAAATGTGAAAAACAAATTGGTGAAAGATTGAGTGATATCTGATTGAAAAAGTAAAGTTTTGATTTGTTAAGTTGTCATCAGTGAAACACGAATTGGGAACACTGAGGTATCTTGCGAGCTCCTCTTCAATCTGCTCTGTACACAAAATGTTGATTAATCACAGCTTCAAATCTTCATAACTTTTGTATTCCTCATCGGAATTTGCTCAAAATTGGCACTGACCTGTTTATCACAATTGTCCGGCTTCTATTAAAACCAACTTAAAATCAGAATGGACTTCCCCTTAATAATAAAAACAATATCGTTGGTGAATGCTATTAAAAACACAAAACCAAACAAAGCAAACAAAATGACTGAGTCATGATTTACCCTTGATACTTTTGAAAGCTGCCTTTTTCTTTGATTTTGGTTTCATAGTCTCCTCAACACTTCCGCTTCCGTTTGACCTTTCTCGTTTGGAATGACCCATGAAGTCATCGTGTGCCTCTTCGTAATTCTTCGGCAAACTTCGGGGAAAGCCGGTCATGGGAAGGCCAGACAAAATGTAAAACACACAGGCTATGATCAAACCTGAGAAAGTAAAGGAAGAAGGAGGCAAAACGTGATGAAGTAAAATTAACTTACAAACGTCAAAATAATATGTAAATACGGGGTGGTGATAGAGGGTGGGGGAGGGGGATGTGGTGACACCACCATCACATATTATCTTTCGGCAAATGAAAATAAATAAATTAACGAACGTCATTTTCCTTGTTACCTTACCCCGTACATCATTCCGCCATTTTAGAAAGTCGTGGAAATTGAAATGATGACAATTGCAGCAATATGTAAAGAGTTGCTCTATCTTTTGAGTGATACACTACTCACCTATGTGAAAATAGTTACATATAGATTGGTAACACGGTTAAGGGTTCCATGATGATGAAGAGGAAGTAGAAGAAGAAGATGAAGAAGAATATGTAGTAGAAAAAGGATAACAAGAGGTGAAGGGATAGGAGGAGGAGGAGGAGGAGGAGGAGGAGAAGAAGAAGAAGAAGAAGAAAAAGAAGAAGGCTGAGAGGTTAGAGATTTCTTAGATTGATCAAACGAAGCCAAGTTCTGATTTTTCACGGGTACACCGCATTACTCACCCCCCAAAAAAAAGAGGAAATAAAGTGATAAAAGAAGAACAAGAACAAGAAGAACAAGAACAAGAACAAGACAAATAAAAAGAAATAGAAGGGGAAAAAGGTGGAAAAGATGAAAAAGAAAAACAAGAAGAACAAGAACAAGAAGAACAAGAACAAGAAGACAAAGAACAAGAAGAACTAGAAGAAAAAGAAGAAGAAAAAGAAGAAGAAATAGAACAAGAAAAAGAACAAGAAGAACAAGAAGAAGAAGAAGAAGTAGAATGAAAAGAAGAAGAAGTAGAAGGAAATTAACAAATTCTTACCCAACCACCAAGCGCCAACCCACTGGGGATCTTCTTGTCCAACTCCATAATTATCCGGGTCGTCACGGTAGAAATCAACCCATTTGCGAACCGTTACTCCACCAATGAGAAATCCGGCGATCCGGCCGAAACCAAACATACTCTGCACGTACCCTGTTGAAAGAAATGATTATATGATATGTAAGTGAGTGTGGTTGTGTAAAAAATACTAATATCCTACCCCCTCTCTCTCTCTCTCTCTCTCTCTCTTTTATTTACCCATTTTCATCGTCCCTTTTTATCGCTATTCATTATTTTCTCGCTATTTAAGTCATATAATACGAAACACAAATGTAGGCCTTTATATTTGTTTAATACAGAAAAGCATGTTAAAGCTCTGCGGAACTAAATCATCAATTCTAACTATTAAAACATATCTTTGTATTCTCTGCTTTTTTTGCGCTTAATTGTCAGCCATTTTGAGACTTCTACCTCTGAAGTTGAGGATTAAAGAGACCTACCGATGTGCATAGCGGACGTGGTGGTCTTCACATTATCATCTATGTATGACATGCCTAGCGCCATCACCGGTGTCCATCCTAGTCCAACGATGATCTGACCGCAGATGATGAAGATGAAAGCAGCGTGGTTGCTGCCCTCATCGGTTCCCTGATCGTTGTCGCTGCACTGGTCCGTCATATTTCCACCTACAACAGAGCATGTAGCACTGCTTGAGTTACCATTGCCATTGGATCCGTCGATGAGGGGGCTATAAAGGCAAGATGAACAAACGAGTTGAGGGTTTTACCGACATATCCTTGAAGCATGTTATGTTGCCTCTTGCAAAAAAGTTGTGACTAATCGTAAGTTCGTAACTATCTCCTATTCAATCAGAGTCCCATGTTGGGAACTGCGTTTCAATTTTCGAGGAATTTTATTCACATTGACTCAAGAAATTAGCCTGCTCGAACGTTAAGGGTGTATCTAATATTTTTCAGACAAATAAAACTTTGTTTGACTATTTGAGAAAGAGTCAAAGTAAGTTCAAAATGTTGTGAATATTATGACGTACCAATGCGTTCGGGCACACTTTGCAAGGGGGCTACCGTTTCTTCCGGGCGTTTCTTGTCCAAATACTAACTTTCCAACTTCCTTATTAGGCAATAGAGCAAAGAGAGATCAAAATGTCGACACATTTTTTTGTTATAATAATAATAATAATAGTGGGTTCTTGTATAGCGCTCATGTCCGTCAGACTTTACACTCCTGGCGCTCCCGATTATTACCCTGGCTTTAGCACGGCTGTCATTACGGCGCTCTAGCATTTCAAGGAATTAATTCCTGCCAGGTACCCATTTACATCACCTGGGTTGAGTGTGGCAAATGTAGATCAATGTCTTGCCAAAGGACATTAGTGCCGCGGCGGGACTCGAAACGCGGACCTTGTGATCGACAGTCCGATGACATATCACTCGTCCATGACACTTTGTCAACTTTGTTCATTATTGGGCAAACAATTGATATATGAAATGGAATAAAATCAATCAATCAATCAACAAAAAAGCCACATTTTGCGTGTCGATTAAAAATGGTTTCTCAATGAAACATATACTTTAGGCACCCGTCTACAAAGACCACCTGCCTTTATAGACCACTTTTCTTTTATGCCTTGGGTATTCTTTATAGACAGGTTTCACTATAACTAGTGCAGCAGCATTATCAGTATGACCTCCACCACCACACACTTACACGTAAGCTCCGAATATGAACTGTGGCAAGAGCGCCACCAACACCCCTATCCCCATCAGTAAGCTTCCAAGGCCTATCCAGAGAGGTCTGTTACTGGTTGGTTTCCCTCCGTAGTAGACCACAAACAGGACTAGGACCAATGAGGCCAGCTCATACATGCTGTTGATGAAGCCAAGCTGAGATGACGGTAGCTTATAGCGCGTCTCGAGTGACGTCACTGCGCTACCGAATGTCCCCGAGTTGAAGGCATCCGAGGCGACCACCATGCACAACAGGACGCAGAAGAATCGCGGGGATACAAGGAATTGTAGGAAGGCGGGTTTCCATGAGAAACAAGCGTATGTATGATTACCGTCGTCATCATCCGCTTCGTCAACCACTAGTTGGTTCCCATCGCCATTGTTCTTGTCTTCATTAATAGGCTTCTCTATAGTAAGCGTAACTCCGTCTTCATCTTTATCAGGTGCCATCTTTTCTCACCAAGTTTAATGTTCCCTCTCGATTATATACCTGAAAGATAAAATAAGACAATTAATTAAGTATGAGATTATGCGCAATTATATTGCACAGCGCATTGTATGCATCAGTACACATATCCTATCTAATGAGCAAATTAAAAGAAAATATAGATGGAAATGGAAATGCATTAATGTTGGTCTAAGGCAAATACATGATTAAATCATTTCATAACAATACGGAGGCTAATTACGTTTAATTTTACCTAAACGCACACTATTGATTACAAATTTCTATCAAAAATTACTCTAAATCATCAACAGACTTTAATAAACGATGTAGTATTTGTTGTGATTAGGGCAATACCATCAGCAACGTCGGTATCTGTGATCATTACAGCAGAATATCTGCTACTTTTTCTTTCCTGTAGGGTGAAGCCTATTTCCTCGAACCCTTCAGTAGCCATTCTTAGAGCATAATCCAATGTCATGATGAATAGGTATAGTGCTAAGGTATCTCCTTGAAGCGCTCCTGCTAAGATGGTAAAGGAGTCAGTCTCTCCATCTGGTGAACGTACTTGAGTTGTGGTATCTATGTACATCACGCCTACTGCTGTACTTGCATTAATCTCAGACAATCTGGAAAAGGCACAGAAGCTCCAAGAACAAGTAGAGTCTGCAGCAAGCCAAGTCGGTCTACAAATAAACAGTACTAAGGCGGAATACCTGATGTTCAACCTTAGTGGAGGCGAGATTTGTACTGCTGACAGGAAAAAGTTGAAGCAGGTCCAAGACTTTCAGTACCTTGGCTCGTGGGTTGATCAGTCAAAACAAGATCTGAATATCCGAAAGGCGAAAGCCTGGACGGCTTTGAACGAGCTGCAACCATTTGAAAATCAAACCTTGGTAGACAACTGAAAGTCCGTATCTTTAGGGCTTCAGTGGAAACTGTACTGCTCTATGGATCAGAAGCCTGGATACTGACGAGTAGCCTGGAAAAACAACAAGACTCTCGAGAGCAGCACTAAATTTCAACTGGACGACCATACTATAGAGTTGTATAGGGACATTACACCGATCTCAGACAGACTGAGATACCGCCGCCTCCGCCTCCGTTTCAGTGGGCACTGCTGGAGGAGCAAGAGTGAAATCATTTCACAAATGCTCTTTTGGGAGCCCTCAAGGGGCAAACGCACCAGCGGGCGCCCAGCAATGACTTGCATTGACCAGTTAGAAAAAGACACCTGTCTACCAATGAAGGAACTCCCAAAGATCATGGAGAATAGAACTGAATGGAAAAAGCTTGTCAAATCGGTGCGAGTACGCTCGACCTAGTAGTAGTATTTAGTGTGATAGTTAGTATTTAGTGTGATGTTCAGCATGGCTTTCGTCCTGGCCATTCATGTGAGACCCAGTTGATCATTACATCTCAAGATGTTGCACACTCTCTAGACCAGAAAGAGCAAGTTGATGCAGTTGCATTAGACTTCTCCAAAGCCTTTGACCGTGTACCCCATAACCGCCTCCTCCATAAGCTCCATCACTATGGGATCCATGACAACCTTATCAGATGGATCAGGGTGTTTTTAAACTGAAAGGTTACAACGTGTTGGTGTAGATGGAGAGTCATCTGACTGGGTTCCACCTCTGGGGTACCGCAGGGCACAGTTCTCGGCCCACTTCTGTTTATATCCTTCATCAATGACATAGTAGATGGGATCTCTTCCAAAATCCGACTCTTTGCTGATGATTGTCTTCTATACCGTCCGATCACTGATGTCACTGATAGCCTTCAACAAGATCTCAACAGGCTGCAATCATGGGCTAACACATGGCAGATGAAATTCAACACCGAGAAATGCTACCACATCACATTCTCCCTACGTCGGAAAGCCATCACCACGACATACACGCTAGGAGACACTCCTCTTGCTTTGGTAACAGATCTCCGGTATCTAGGACTGACTTTCTCATCCGACTTGTCCTGGCAATTAAGGCCACATGAACAACATCACATCCCGAGCCAATCGGATGCTGGGACTAGTCAGCAGAAATCTCCGCAAAACCTCACAAAAGATCCGCCAACAAGCCTACTTCTCTCTTGTTAGACCTCATCTGGAATACTGTTGCTCGGTCTGGAACCCTCACACAAACAAGCATAAATCCAAAATCGAGGCAGTACAAAGGCGAGCAGCAAGATTCACCCTCCAGAGATATCGTCGTATGGCCAGTGTCTCGGCCATGATTCAACATCTGAAATGCGAGAGCCTGGAGAGGAGAAGAAATGCTGCAAGCCTCCACCTCATGTACAAGATCCAAAACAACACAGTAGCCATCAATGCACACCATTACACAGCACCCATGATTGCCGGCAACACACGACTGTATCACTCAAAGAAGTTGCTGGCTATCCCATCCCGCACCCAGCTCTACCAGAACTCATTTTTCCCTCGGACAGTAACTGCGTGGAATGCACTTTCAAAGATCACCCTTGACGCTACTTCACTGGAGGGCTTCAAGGGAGCGCTTCCACCCAGCATCTAGACCAAGAACTAGATAGTTTATTCCTCAGCACTATACATCCTGACTTATGGATCCTGCTGAGTATCGTCGTAGAAGTAGAAGTAGGAATGAGAGCACTGGTCGAGCTATTTATAAAACTAGAGCGTTCTTTTTCGTTAGAAATTGACTATGCCCTACACATGCGCAGAAAGAGGAAGAAGATGAAAAGGAGGAAAAAAAAGAATTTGTTGGTCCCTCTTCGGGGATAACGTTTTAGTTCATCTGATTAATGAAGCTCACACGATTCTTCCAACTCAAAGCAAAATATGTCATTCAAAAAGTTTAGGCAAGCTTCCATCGACAATGCTAACAGCTACAGTACAGAACATGACACAGTGCTCTAGCAGAAATGGGGAAAGGTGGGGTCAAGAGGCGGAGCCCAATGAAGCTCGGGGGGGGGGGTATATAGGCATTAACTTACAATCATATACGCATCCAGGGGCCGACTCAGGGCCCTTGGTATGGTCCAGGGGCAGAGTCACCCGAAGCTCAGGGGGTTTAGGCATTTAATAACGGTCAGATGAGCATCCAGGGGCGGAGCCCCCGGAAGCTCAGGGGTCCTAGTCATTTAATTACGGTCAGATGACCAACCAGTTGCCTGCCTTGGGGCCCTGGGTGCCATTTCATGCCATTTCAGCAACATTTGTAAATCACTGGTATCGAATTAGAAATAAACCACGTTTGAATTTTATTCGGGGGGGGGACAACTGCCCCCCCCCCCCCTTCCATCAGTACGCCACTGCGAAGGAGCGAGAACGAGTGAACGAGAAGGGTGAAGGTGACCGAAGTGGCTACCCCCTCACAAGTTTTTGAAGTTGTGTTGTATCCAAAAATTACATTCCTTAGCAAAACTATAGTATAAAAACAAGCAATATTTTTGTTTCGCACTTCCCATTTCTGCAATATTTACTTGTACATTTTGAAGGATATTATGCGAGGGAGCGTAGCTCCAAAGCGAGAAGATTTTTGCATTTGTATTTGTCTAAACACTGCACTCTTGGGCCCCCCCAGAGCATAAAAGTATGTTGCAGTCTTAAGTCAGTATTTGCTATACTTTTTTTGGCACTTTTTCAAATTTTACGGATGGGACTACACCCCCCCCCCCCCCCCCCGTCCCCCGTGATCGCCGCCCCTGTCTGTTAGTAAATATCATCGTATCATTGTCTTCTTTTTTTTTCTTCTGATAAGTCTGCCTCCTTCAATTGACTGAAGGTTCTTGTCTGATTAAGTACGTGGGGCCTTAACATTACATAATATCCTTGTATCCGACCGATTTCTTCGGGAGCCCCTTCCCTTTGATTGCGTATATAATGACTAGTAATGTGTTGATCGTTTATCATCGGTTTACGCATATATAATCGTGTTGATAAATTACTAGGGAGATACACATTGCCTATCTTCCGTGAATGTTATCGTGTTGACAAAATGGCAAAACGATAGTATTCTTGTATTTTAGAGATTCACACTTCTTTAAATTTAAATACACCTATACTTTCTACAATTATATCATTTCAGTAGATGTAGATGTTTCATAATTGCTTGAAAATAAAATTCCCTTCATGAATACGAAGCAGAGCATTTTTGAAGATATTGCAAAGACGTGGCCATCAGCTCTTTGCTAAAAAGAGATTCTATTCACGGTGAAGTCTGTATATAGTCAGAGACTGGCGCTATGCCCTCTGGAATTCAACACGGCATTGCAAACGTTTCGATTGACTATTCAAACTTATTCACAAATGATGACAGCCACTTTTTCTAAAAATAACGGCGGATAAATGTGCTCTGGAATACTTCACCTCTATTCCTTTCCCCCTTGTTAATAGATTTTTAGTGTTGATAGGGGAGGGGGCAGTATCTTTGATATGTTCAAAAATATAGAATTGAAAGTAATTATACCAGTGCTATTTAGAATCATATTAAGTAAACAAGGGCAAGGGTAATTGAATACGATCGCAAACATTTATCACCGACTCAAGGCTCAAGGCTGAAGCAATTTCATTAAGACCAAATTTTGGAAAGTTAACTACGAGTGGAATGAGAATTGTATCTAAAATAAGTATCAGTTTTTTTATAAAAATAGATTTTCACTTAGAAAGGAGAACTGTATTAAGAACACATTAAGGAGTGGATATTTTTTAAAACAATCATCATTTATTTTTTCAAAAGAATAGTTTAATCTGGTTATTCATTCTTTATTAGATATCAAAATAGTAAACTCGCCCTTTCCTCTCCACTGATTATTGCTTTTCACTATACAGGCTTCATGCAAATAGAAATTCCCTTCTAGTGGGGACAAATACTGACTGTTTTCTGAATGAAATGTCAATACCTTCAAGTAGCCTAACTAATGATTGGTTTGTTTTCAGCTCTTCGATGTTTCATGCCAAAAACAGTAACAAACCTTGAAGTAACTAAGAAATCAACAATGCACGAATCGGAATGGGCTGATTATACAGCAGCAGATGACAGTGAGATGTCCAGATTTTGAAGATAAATGTCATGAAGATCTATAAATTAATGTCGCCTCAAATAAACTATTGCTATTCCGGCTCCTGAAGGCTGGACTTCCGAATGAACTCACAGTCACCAAGTACTTTGATTTCAACAGTTTTTAAGGAAGAGATGAGGTCATTGACTTTCGATTTGAGACAGTGAACATGACTGAATAATGATAGTATTACACGTGATCGTGACTAAAAATGACCTGAGGAAACTTAAAACCAAATGGAAAGGTTGTTTTCCTTTAATAATGAGGGCAATATTTATTACAATCATCATAACATAACAAGCAACGATCGCTTATGGTTGCGGTCTCCTACACTTTTTCAACGGATAGTCGGATAATACTATAAACTTATAATAATATGTTATAGAAATATTTAGTTTCGCTATTATATGGACATATGTTTTTTTTTTTTAAATTGACATGAAGTTATTATTTTATGTTTATTTTGTATTATACCTTACGTGTATATGTTCTTTTTTATTCAGTTATTATATTTGAAAAAATGCAGAGGAAAAATGAAATCAAATCATAAAGGATAGTGGAGGATAGTGGAGATAATCGTTGTCAATGGTAAGGGTAAAAGGGGCATATTTTGTACTGAAAAAGGACTGTAATTGTTATGAATAGTGATTGATTTTAAGCATATTTCAGATCTGCAACTTTTAAAGCCCATCTGCGCTAGTTTGGCCAGGAGGGATTAGACCTCCTTGCGTGGTCACTGACAGACGGTTATCTCATCAGATCAGCTCTAAATTAACATAAGAAAAAGGGGACAACGGGTACCGCTTATTTGCTAATATAGAGGGCGCAAGTAGCTACAAGTAGTGCAGACCCGCTTAAAAGAGCAACGAGACATTCCTGTGATATTTGCACAAGAATCAGAGTAACGAGCACCTTAGATGTATGGTCCAATTGGGACATAAGGTAAAAACTAATAAATTCATCAGAACATGTGATTTCCTCTCAGGATCGGATTTATTTTCAATCAGTAAAGGGACACCTTTTCGCCTTCCATTTTTTGGTAATACATGTATCATTTCCTGCCTTGATAACACACGTGACATTGTATATGAAATATTGGATATGACATCCATTTTAATCTAGTTTTACAGGATGAATGACATTGCATTCCCATTATATTTATTTCTTATCCAATCTTGATCCTATTGTTTATATTGTTTTACTGAAGATTTTACCTATAGGTTTGTAGAAAAAGGGGACCAACCTAGATAGATCAATGGCCTTTTCGGATCCCTCACATCCCTTTTCTACCCATTAATACACTGTCGCTCATAAAGTTGGAATATTTTTGTTTTACCCCAATTGACGGAATTATTTTTAAAATAATTTAAAAATTATAGATCTAAATAATAGTATACATTCTCAGATTTAATTGAATAATAATATGCCAATGTGTGTTTTCCGTGACTGCTAAAGCATGTGTATGCTATAATGCTTATCAACTAGGGGACCTACGCCTTTAAGTCATAAATGACAGAAATGAGGATTAATGCCCCACAAAAGAGCAATAAAATAGCACATCTTGATGAGGAAATCCCTGAAGCAGCTTTTCCAAGCTATACTGGGATGGGATGTGTTGTGACAGCAGGTGAAGGTGCAGACAACAAAAGGGTGTACAATTGCTTTATACAGTAAAACAGTGACGTGCAAGTAAAAAATCATGCTGCTATATGGTTTACAGCATTCTGGAACCTACAGGAGGTTCCAACCCTCTGATGACAAGGAGGGCGGTCATCTGGAAAGCAGCAACTGTTGGGGCAGTAACTGCAGTGAATGGTAGTTGATTCCAGATGCGAATGGTGCGGGGGTAAAATGAGTACTTGTAGGAGTCTATTGTTGCCTCAGGAACAGAGAGCTTGAGTGTGTGGTCTCTTCTGCTGATGTATGTAGCTTTGGTTATGAGGTGAGGAAGACAAATGTTAACTAGCTGGTGGTGTATTTTAAAGAGCATGGTGCTTTGTGCTAGAAGACGACGTGTGTGCAGTTTATCCCACCCCAGCTGGGAAACAAGCCTTGTAGCTGACGTGGATCTTCGGTAGTCGCGGAAGACAAAACGAGCAGCTGTTTTCTGTACCCTTTCCAGACCTTCGGCAGCACCAGAAGTGTGGGGGTTCCAGGCTCAAGCGCCATACTCTAGCTGCGGTCGAACCAGAGCTGTGTATGCTCTTGACTTCACATCCTTGGTACATGGTGACAGGGTTCTCCGCAGCAACCCAAGGGTTTTGTTGGCCTTGTTCAGTAGTTGGCAGTGTGTATTCCAGCGAAGGTCCTTGGTTACAGTTACCTCGAGATACTTATACTTGTCTATCCTGGGTATTATCTCGTTGGAAATCCGGTAGTCATGCTGTATTGGTGTTCTTTTCCTCGTGATGGTAAGGGAGGTGCACTTCTTGACATTGAAAGCCATGAACCATTTCGCTGACCAGTCAGACAAGGTTTGAAGGTCTTGCTGAAGGATGGAGGTGTCATTCTTAGTGTGAATTTCTCTGTAGATCACACTGTCGTCAGCAAAAAGGCGCGTCTTGGACTGGATATTTGCAGTGATGTCGTTGATGTACAGCAAAAAGAGGACTGGTCCGATCACTAGACCTTGAGGTACCCCAGAGGTAACAGGCATCCAAGATGACCGGGAGCCCTTGACAACAACTGCTTGCTGCCTGTTGGAAAGTAGCGACATAGTCCAATGTAATGTGTTTCCTCTTATGCCATAATGCTCGAGCTTGGTCTGCAAGTGGCGATGAGGTACTCGGTCGAAAGCTTTCTGGAAGTCAAGGAAGATGACATCTGTTTGGCCTCTGCATTGTAAGGTGTGTGCTCAATCATGGGTAGCAGAGATGAGTTGTGTGGTGGTGGAAAGTTTCTGCCGAAATCCATGTTGGTCATCTACCAGGATGTTGTTGGCAGCTACATGTTTTGAGATATGGCTGAGCACTATGTGTTCCATTAGCTTGCTGCAGATGCAGGTCAAGGAAATAGGTCTGTAATTTCCTGGATCACACTTATCACCGGACTTGTGGATGGGTGTTACCAATGCATGCTGCCATTCAGCTGGAACAGTGCCAGAGTTGTAGCTCTGCTGAAAAAGGAATCCTAAGGCAGGAGCAATCTCGTCAGCTACAAGCTTGAGGAGTTTAGGTGGAAGTTCGTCTGGCCCACAAGCTTTGGATGGGTTGAGATTTGACAGCTGCTTTGCCACACCAGGACGATGAATGTGTAGATGGCCGATATCAGGAAAGTGTGAGGAACCTTCCATACGAGCATGACAAACCTGTTGGTTGGTGAATACCGAGTGGAAGAAAAAGTTGAGACACTCTGCTTTGTCTTTGTTGGTCGTGTGAATGCCTTTGTCAGATCTAAGCGATGGGATTTCCATATTCTCAGTCCGACACTGCTTGACATAGGACCAAAAGGTCTTGGGATTCCCTTGCAGACTGTTCCCTATGATGTTGTTCACGTAATCGTGGTGTGCTTGGTGAACTAGTTTCGCTACCACTTTGCGGTGCTGTCTGAAAGCCTTCCATTTTGACGTTTTGGTTTCTACGGGCTTTCTTAAAGAGCCTATCACGCTTCCTCATTTTTCGTTTGAGGTCGGTGGTGATCCACGGAAGGTGTCGCCGGGATTTGCTCATCTTTGATGGTATCAGATCCTCCATACACTTCTTGAGGAACGCAGATATCCTGTTCCAATTCTCATCTACAGTTTGGAGCTCTGGAGATGAAAGGAAGAAATCGATTGAAAACTTTTCAACAGTTTCTTTAATGATCTGGTGGTCTGCTCGGTGGAATTGGTACATCTTCCTGGGAGGGGCACGGGCTGTTTTCGGATTTCCTGAAAAGACGAAGGACACAATGTTGTGGTCTGATATGCCAGGATGAATGGATACATCTGTAATGAGGCCAGGGTTGGACGTCAAAAGAAGATCCAGGATGTTACTAGACGCAGGACGGGTTACATCCCTTACCAGTTGTGTCAGTGAGAATTCCAATAAGGTGTCAAGCAAAAGTTGATGGATGCTTGCACGATTTGGATTGGTCAGTGAGCAGGATTCCCAGTCGATGTCTGGAAGATTGAAATCTCCTCCAATGATGATGTTAGGGTGACTTCTTCTGTGTTTAGACATAACCCTAGCGATGGAGAGTTGGAGTTCCTCAAGGTCTTGCTTTCCGTTACTTGGGGGACGGTAAAAGCTTGCTATAAATAGTGGCTATGCGTTGGTGAATTGTAAGTTACACCAGATGATTTAACTATTTGAGTCGAACTCCGGACAGTTGGTTAAGATGAGAGACTCATGAACTGCTACAAAGACACCACCCCCACGGTCGTTTCGATCTTTCCGGAATACTGTGTAATTTCTAGGAAATACACTGTAAGTAGGGGTTGTCTCGTCAAGCTTAGATTCGCAACCAAGGATCACATCTGGCTTGTGATGACTAATCAATGCTTGGAATTGAGAGTACTTTGCAGAACTTTTAAGACCATTGCAATTGATAATGACGCCCTTCAGGATCTTCCTGCGGTTTTTAGATGGTGAGAAGTGAGGGCGTGGTGGTAGCCTCGATGCATGACCAGATGACGCTGAAGTTGGTGTTGACGTCTGACAATCATGATTATATTGAGCATCATCGGTTGCGTCGCTGATGCTTAATGACTCAAACTGATTGCTTGTGGAGAGGCTGGCATTGCTGCTGAGGGAAGCTGCTGTTTCTGAATTTATGCTATGACACCTGCAGCAGACCCACGAGAACCTGTTGAGTCTGGCGAGGACTTCATATGAATGCTCAGAAATACCATTGCATGTAATATGGCACCACATGTTGCAGTTATCACAGAGAAGGGCTTGGTCGTTGTCCGTGACATTCGCATTACAAACAGCGCATGGGAATGTGTCTATTGGCCCCGGGTTTCGCTCAACTTGGCCGCTTAAAGGGAGTGGATCGCCAGTTTCCATGTGCAGAAGGCCATAATTCGCTGACACCAGACTTGGTGGAAATACCATTAATGGGGGTACAAATTTGCACACAGCAAACCCATAGTCCAGTCAAGAATTACCCCCTAATCTCTCGGAGAGCTCGAGAGTCTTCGGGCAAATCAAAGCATTACATGAGGTCCAATGGTCATAAAACTCAAGGCTAACCCTGGTGATTGACAACACCTGTTATTGGGTAAACACCCGAACGGTGTCGAATTCCCCATGAGAGCCGACTACTCAGTGACTTTAAGAGTAGTAGAATAGCGAGGTGACTAGCAGAGCGAAGATTCAGCACACTGGTTGAATTTCTTTTATTCTGACATGCTTTAAGAAGTAGCAATGTGCTTGATTTGCATACAAGGTGCACGTCTGCTTGAGGGCAGAGAGAGGTATCCAATGAGCGAAATTCATGCTCATGATGAATATCCTGCTGAAAGAATGGCTTAATTATCAGTAAGCCTGTGCTAGCAATAATCAAGAAGACCATGATGACAGGATGTTTCCATGATGAAATCGTGGCTGGAGGAATATGTCTACCCATGCTAGAAGTAGAATGATGTTGCATATAAATGTACAATGTACAATGCAAGTCGATAATATACACTGTTACTGACCGAGATACATGAAGTTGGACTACTTTTGTACTACTATTTACTAAGTACTATTGTAGCAATCTCAGTCTAGTCTAAAAAACCAGCTTTAAGTCAAATTTATAACAGCTTCTCACTTCAAGTCAAGATCAATTATGCTCTCAGACTTGCCATCACTCTCATGAACATCATAGAAGCGAAGAAGGAAATGAAATCAATACTTGCAGAAGACTTGCAGAAGTTGGCTTGTGGATGTCAGTTACCAACACAAGAGGTAGTATGCGGGGCTGGTAAAACCATTTGCTTACTGTGCAAAGTTGAGAAGCTAGATTGAAATCTGCAGATTTTTGCAGATTTTCACGATGACAACCCAGAATTGTCAATTAAAATTGATTTAATGTGTTCACAAGGATATTGGCAGTTAGCTAATCATGTGATTACACAAAACAAGCATTAAAAAGCAGAATTTAAATGAAATTTTTGGCAGAGAATTTGGGAGTGCAACAATCACCCCTGCTGACACAACACACTCGATCGACACTCGATCGACACTGCTTTGATCCTGGGGCCTCACAGTTACGAGGCCATTGCTTTGTCACTGAACCATGACTGTACACAGCGGGGGCTAGGGTAGGGGGCAGTTTCCATAATTAAAAAAAACTCAAAAAATGCGATAAATTTTCAATAATTTATTGCACTTTACCCTGGTTCCCAACATAAAAAAATTCTCTGTGTGCCCATGCCTCGAGCTATAATGCATGGCCGTCCAGAGGATTTTTTTATGTTGGGGACCGGGGTATTATGCAAAAAATTATTGAAAATTTATGGCATTTTGTGATTTTTTTTTAAATTGATGAAAACTGCCCCCTACCATAGCCCCAACTGGGTACAGTCATGGTTCAGTGACAAAGCAATGGCCTCGTAACTGTGAGGCCCCAGGATCAAAACCGTGTCGATGTGCTATATTAGTGCCCTTTTGTGGGGCATTAATCCTCATTACTGTCATTTATGACTTATCTAGTTGATAAGCATAGTAGCATACACATACTTTAGCAGTCACGGAAAACACACATTGGCAAATTATTATTCAATTAAATCTGAGAATGTTTACTATTATCTAGATCTGTTATTTTTAAATTATTTTTAAAATAATTCCGTAAATTGGGGTAAAACAAAAATATTCCAACTTTATGAGCGACAGGGTATGTTGATGGTGTTACTTTTGTTGTTGTATTTGTTCTTATCTCATTACATGTTGTATATATTGCATATTCAATTATTGTATTTGATTGTTATTTTGTTGCAAATCATTTATTGGATGTGAAATAAACTGAACTGCACTGAACTGATGTTATTCTGTTGGCATATACAAGTCATGTATATTCTGAGAATTCATGATAGCCACATAATTATGTGTTTTTAAATAATTAATTACTTTATTAAGTTTTATTTCAGGAGGGTGGTTGCATTCAAGACCCCCCAAATTAAAAACATAATGGCCTTCTTCCCAAGAAAGCCCTACATCATTATTGGTACATAAAATATCATCACATTTAATACAATACAACACAAATTTAAAACAGAACTACGTAATAGTATAATAATTGAAAAAATGAATGGATGATCTAAACGGATACATTACAAAATTATTTGGAATAATAACAACAATATCCAGGGCCTACAGCCTATTTATTCATTATCTTTAAACATTTCTAACAGAAAACAAATGAATACTAGATTATTGTGTGTGTGGTTGTTTTTTTTTTGGGGGGGGGTGGGGGGACAACAACTAAATATTTAGGAAAAAAGAAGAAGAAGGAAAATACAAGTACATGTAATAAAAATATCTAAAAAAAAAAAAAAAACTTATAATTATAAATATCTGTTATATTATCCATTTCATACGCCGGGTTGTTTATTTTCAAAAAAAATAAATTCGAAAGTTAGATCATAATATACATTAAAACAAAAAACAGGATCACCGTAGAAGGAAAAGGTAATGACTAGCAATGACTATCAGGATACTAATTTGAAGGCAGAGAAACAACAACAAAGAAAATGTTAAATATTTCCTCTCAAGTCATTTAGGCTAACTTGAGCTTTCCCCCTTTAACCACACCTCATGATTATGTTTGTTTAAATATATTTGCTTCAGTCTAAAAACGGCCTTGAATTGTGTGAAAAACGGAAATTCGCAGTTTACATTTGTTTATGATAAATATCCTGTCCCTGTCAATGTGGTTCCTGACGCTGTTTAAAGGCATCGTTTAAGAATATTAAATCTGAGATGCATGGCCCTACGTATTATCAGTATCTGTGATATGGTGTAATGTTGAAGCCCTAAACAAATTGCGCTTCAAAAAGGTAAAAATCTTTGAATGACCGGTTTTACCATACTCATTTCCCCCAATAGACTGTAGTGTTATGAAAACCGTTTGGAAAACGCAAAATTTGATTTCGATTTCCAATCATAAATATCTTGATAATCAGACAGGCGATCGGCTTGTAAAAGTCATAGGGTTCCTGACTGACCGAAAGGTTTATAATTATCATTGCAGCATGAGCTAAATCCAGGATTTTGTTTCAGAATCTGAGACAAAGTCACCCGATCCCTTTAAGTTCTGGAGCCCTAATTAGCGTGCCTGATACGATGCCATACTGCCTGCCATTCCTCCCTAGACCACTATGAGTTCATTTCCGTTTTAAAACCCCACAAGAAAAACACATTTTTTACGCGATATCTCTATACAAAATATTCAGCCGATCGAGATATCCAAATGTCGAACAATGGCAACGATTACAGACATACCAAAGCTTTTCGTCTTGCACGCAACGGAGTTCTTTCTCTTTCTTTTCTTTTCTCCCTTTTCTTCCGTTGTTCTACTTGAATCTTTCCTTTGTACGCCAGTCGAGAAAGACACAATTACCGCCCCACCTTTGAAATAAAATGTACAGTTACCTGGGAATCATGAGGCTTATAATTATAATGATCACTGTTCAAGAATTTGCACGCCCCTTGGAAATAATTGTGATGCAATAGCCAAACCCCAAATATTGTTTTGCCCTTCAAATTAAAGACTGATTTCCGCAAGGAGTGAAAGTTTTGAAAAAAATAAGCAAAGTGCGTTTTCGATTTTTGTTTTAAATGAAAATGCTATGCATGGCAATGACATATAAAATGAGCATTGTTTTGAGCAGTGGGTCAATCTGTAATCTTGATGTTTGCCATACATGATATCACAGATATAAACTGTATGCAAATTTGTAGTACGTTACATGGATTATATATGCGTTCTCAACTGAATTGCAATATTAACAATAAGATATCTCTGAAACACTTTAAAATTGTCACTTTTCTATAACAGAATAAAGATTTTATTTATTGGAATCCCGATTGCTGTGTGTGTTTATTTGTTTGTTTTTTTACAGACGTGTATCAATCAGATATGATTATTTACGCTGGATTTAGCTGGATTTAGCTGGATTACAGGCGCACGCCGCAACGTTGTCTCACAACCAGGGGGACCCAGGTTCGAGATCAAGTCGATGCAATGTCCTTTGGTAAGGCATTATTCCCCGTCACTAAGTCCCTCGGATAGGATTTAAAGCTGCCAGTCCATGGTTGATTAGTTATAAGCTTACTTATGCCCTTTTAGTTAAAACGAACAATCAACCAAATCAAACCTTTTTATTTTACTCTTTCGTATAAGAATGAAATTATTACACAAGTTGGATTGCCTTTTAAAGTAGCCACACGAAGAATCAAAAGTGTTTTGAATAGATGCAAAACTCATATCATTGCGAAGGGGAAGTCTTGCTGATCAAATGCAACAACTCTTTTCTTCAAAATATGTTTGGGGCCCGCAGAAATCAACTCTCAAAAATGTTAGTTTTGAGATCCAGATTTTCTGCTTAAATCAGCGGTCCTTTATATAGCGTCAATATTTGTGACGTCACATATTGGACACGGCTGGCTAGCTGAGACTGCTACACGGCACTGAGCTGTTTGTCCAGTGTGTGACGTCACTATTCAGAGCTCGCTACGCTCGTGTGTTTGGCTTACGTTCAGGGGCGTTTGGGGGTCTAAGAAGGGCCTTGAAAACTTGCATTTTACGCGTTTCCATGATATCTATATGATTTCTCAGCAAATTATTCGTGTTTTTCAAGAGAAAATCTTTCCATCCATATGTTATTTGTTCTAATCATCAGTTGTTAGTGAATTTTCTCTGTGTAGCTCCTTTAAATCTCCAGTTTCCCGATTTGAAGTCGTTGACACTAGCATTATAAAGGCACTTACGTCACACACATGCTTTGTGTTTTGAATGATATAACATGTATGCATAGATGCCCACCTATGCCCCCCCCCCTTGAGAAAAAAAAATCATGTAAAAACACGTCATTTTTACCTTTTTGGGGGGTTAGGCCCCCCCCCCCCCCCCCCCAGAGAAATCCTGGATCCGCGCCTGTCTATGACAGACAATTTAAATCTCTATTGAATACAAGACTTTTGGTCAAAACAACACCCTTCACCCACTAAACAGAAAGAAAGAAAAAGAAAATAAAGATCTGTTGAACTTTTTTAGACTCCTTTTTTTTACCTCGATCGATTACATGTATGTGCCCCCCCCCCCCCCCCAAACATCAAATTCTGGCTACGTGCCTGTACCTCACACCCTCTCTATCTCTCTGCCAATCCGTTTCTTTCTCAATTTCTCTCTCTCTCTCTCTCTCTCTCTTTCCCTCTCTTTCTTTCTTTCTCAATTTCTCTCTCTCTCTCTCTTTCTCTCTTTCTTTCTCAATTTCTCTCTCTCTCTCTCTCTTTCTCTCTCTCTCTCTATCTCTCTCTCTCTCTCTCTGTCCACTCCCCTGTCTTACTGTTGCGGTCTCACACTAGATCTTGTTGTTAACCTTCACCCTTACACCTAATTGTACTACATGTACTTATTTAATGGTATACTCATTATAATCGTGAATAATTTACAATTGCATACTCTTTACTTGTATTACAATTATTATATTAAGCGTATTTTATATCATGGAATACTTTTGTAAACATTTTGTACTAATCAGCCCCGGGGTTGCGATGCATATTTCTTGAATAAATAAACCATTATTTTTATTTATCAAATTGTTCCACAAGCGTATGTAACAATTTCATCAACTGACGTTAATACTCTTTAAACATGTTAATCATGATATGCATAAACAAACATATAAATTACAGGCACAGTGTTAGTAAAGTCATGTTAAACTTACCCAACAATCTATTCGTAACCCGTTGGTTATGCCAATGTCGATACGCTCAACCGCTCACAGAAATGATTGAACACCTAAAATGTACAAAGTCCCTCCCATTTAATTCACCTTGCCAGCAACCTTTTTTACGGGTATGTCACAGAAGCTTTTAACGGCTTACATCACCTTGAATAAGAAGATGTTATTGGCTACTATATCATTAATCTGTTTATTCATAAACCGGAATAATATCAGAAGAAAATTCCCCGCTATGCACGCACACGTATTGATAAGCAACTCTTGTTGAGAACGCAGCAGGATACGTCACTATTCACACATTGTTCCAACACAGACTTTGATTCAGAAACGAGAAAAGAATACATGCAGTCGATGTTAGAGAGAGAGAGAGAGAGAGAGACAGAGAAAATGAGAGAGAAAGAGAGAGAGAGAGAGAGAGCACAACAAAAAAGAAGCATAAAGTTCATACACCTCCATGGTGCATTAATAAGGATCAGTTGATCTGCATAACGTATGTATTAAAATGATTTTACAGTGAAAACATTTTTGTTTTAAATGTTGATCGGACAGTATAATAACTAAATAGGTCTAAAATGACCACTTATAATGTTATTTGCTTTTACGTATTGTAGTTCGTGACATATATCATTTCATCTTAATAATTGTAGATGTCATGCTCATCACGTTGTAAACCAAGAGGCAACTGATCTTATACATTCAATATCACATTTTCTGTAGGTTGTATTGTTTATGTACTGTCGCAAACTACCTTGCCACATTTGCAAATATTTGTATTATCTTATAGCATTGTTGTATGTTTGATGACCACCTACTCCCTTTCTTCTTTCTTTTCCTCACCTATCAATTTATCTTTCCCTCTCTCTACCTCTCTTTCCCCCTCTACCTCACACCCTCTCTATCTCTCTGCCAATCCATTTATCTTTCTCAATTTCTCTCTCTCTCTCTCTCTCTCTCTCCCTCTCTCTCTCCCTCTCTCTCTCTCTCTCTCCATCCTTAACCTTCACCCTTACACCTAATTGTACTACATGTACTAATTTAATGGTAAACTCATTATAATCGTGAATATTTTACAATTGCATACTGTTTACTTGTATTATAATGATTATATTTAGTGTATTTTTTTCATCATGGAATACTTTTGTAAACATATTGTGCTAATCAGCCCCGGGGTTGCGATGCATATTTCTTGAATAAATAAACCATTATTATTATTTATCATATTGTTCCACAAGCGTATGTAACAATTTCATCAACTGACGTCAAATATTACTCTTTAAACATGTGATGCATAAACAAACATGTAAATTACAATCACAGTGTTAGTAAAGTCATGATAAACTTACCCAACATTCTATTCGTAGCCGGATGGTTATGCCAAGTATCGATATTCTCAACCGCTCACAGAAATGTTTGAACACCTAAAAAATTAATGTACAAAGTCCCCTCCCATTTAATTCACCTTGCCAGCAATTTTTTTTACGGGAATGTCACAAAAGCTTTTAACGGCTCACATCACCTTGAATAGGAAGATGTTATTGGCTACACTTATCAATGTTTTGTCTTCTCATAAACCGGAATAATACCAGAAGAAAATTCCCCGCTATGCACGCACACCGTTATTCCCCGGCCGGCGTTATGCACTATTCACACATTGTTCCAACATAGACTTTGATTCAGAAACAAGAAAAGCATACATGCAGTCGATGTTAGAGAGAGAGAGAGAGAGAGAGAGACAGAGAAAATGAGAAAGAGAGAGAGAGAGAGAGAGAGAGAGCACAACAAAAAAGAAGCATAAAGTTCATACACCTCCATGGTGCATTAATAAGGATCAGTTGATCTGCATAACGTATGTATTAAAATGATTTTACAGTGAAAACATTTTTGTTTTAAATGTTGATCGGACAGTATAATAACTAAATAGGTCTAAAATGACCACTTATAATGTTATTTGCTTTTACGTATTGTAGTTCGTGACATATATCATTTCATCTTAATAATTGTAGATGTCATGCTCATTACTTTGTAAACCAAGAGGCAACTGATCTTATACATTCAATATCACCTTTTCTGTCGGTTGTATTGTGTATGTACTGTCGCAAACTACCTTGCCACATTTGCAAATATTTGTATTATCTTATAGCATTGTTGTATGTTTGATGACCACCTACTCCCTTTCTTCTTTCTTTTCCTCACCTATCAATTTATCTTTCCCTCTCTCTACCTCTCTTTCCCCTCTACCTCACACCCTCTCTATCTCTCTGCCAATCCATTTATCTTTCTCAATCTCTCTCTCTCTCTCTCTCTCCCTCTCTCTCTCTCTCCATCCTTAACCTTCACCCTTACACCTAATTGTACTACATGTACTAATTTAATGGTATACTCATTATAATCGTGAATATTTTACAATTGCATACTGTTTACTTGTATTATAATGATTATATTTAGTGTATTTTTTTTATCATGGAATACTTTTGTAAACATATTGTGCTAATCAGCCCCGGGGTTGCGATGCATATTTCTTGAATAAATAAACCATTATTATTATTTATCAAATATTATTGTTCCACAAGCGTATGTAACAATTTCATCAACTGACGTCAAATATTACTCTTTAAACATGTGATGCATAAACAAACATATAAATTACAATCACAGTGCTAGTAAAGTCATGATAAACTTACCCAACAATCTATTCGTAGCCCGATGGTTATGCCAAGTATCGATATTCTCAACCGCTCACAGAAATGTTTGAACACCTAAAATGTACAAAGTCCCCTCCCATTTAATTCACCTTGCCAGCAACTTTTTTTACGGGAATGTCACAAAAGCTTTTAACGGCTCACATCACCTTGAATAAGAAGATGTTATTGGCTACTATATCATTAATTTGTTATTCATAAACAAGAATAATACCAGAAGAAAATTCCCCGCTATGCACGCACACCGTTATGTGGTATATATTATTGATAAGCAACTCTTGTTGAGAACGCAACAGGATACGTGAATAAACGTTATTCCCCGGCGTTATTCACTATTCACACATTGTTCCAACACAGACTTTGATTCAGAAACGAGAAAAGCATACATGCAGTCGATGTTAGAGAGAGAAAGGGAGAGAGAGAGAGAGAGAGAGCATGTTGAAAATCAGAGGAACAAGATTCAAAATGAGTTTTACAGGTTTTCGATTCGACCTAGAACCGTTTACAGATATTTACAAAATAGACTTACTTTGTAATATTTTATGTACGAGACGCTCATGACAAGGTTGTTGGTTAGTTTTAGAAAATAGATGGACTATCATTATGTATACGATCAATTAGATATTTTCATAAATGAATAAACATGATACAAGCACAGTTCTATTTATTCTCGGATTTATTCACGGGTACACCAAATTGTGATCTACTGACATCAGAAAAGAGGAAAGAAAAGAAATAATATTAATAAGAAGAAGACGGAGAAGACGGAGGAGGATAAGAGGAGGAGAAGAGGAGGAGGAGGAGTAGGAAGAGGAGGAAGAGGAGGAGTAGGAGGAGGAGGAGAAGGAGAAGGAGAAGGAGAAGAAGAAGAAGAAGAAGGAGGAGAAGAAGAAAAAGAAGAAGGAGACGACAAGAAAAAGAAGACGAACAAAACAAGAAGAAGAAGAAGAAAAAGAAGAAGAAAAGAAGAAGAAGAAGAAGAAGAAGAAGAAGAAGAAGACGAAGACGAAGAAGAAGCCATCCGGAAGTCCGTCTGTTGTCTTTGGGAACTTTAAACATGGACTTGAGGAGAGCAGAGTACAAGTTCTCACGCTGTCCATCCGGCCATTCAACCTATACCTACATGATACACGCTGTGAATCCGGCCATGTAACCTATACCTACATGATAACAAAACAAGGCTACGGGGGGGGGGGGGGGGGGGGGCTAAGTGAGATCTAGGGCATGTAACAACCCTAAATTTGGAATAGTTTAATAGTTTAATCGTTTACCGGTTTAAGACCAAGAAAACGTCACAATATACTGGGTTGATCATAATAGAAGTAATCTTCGATAGGGCAAACTTCCTCAATTTATCGTCTTAATGAAATGCTTCGTTATGAATTATTTCATTCACTTGGTACAAATTACAGTGCACTAGTCAGAATACAAACTGCATATTTTAAATGTTCTTAGGTATGGCGTGTCGTCATGTTTGTCCTGCGCAGCTGCAACCAATGTGTGCAATTCCAATTCTGACTATTGACATATAATTATTCGTAACAGGTGAATGAAATAATTTCGTCTCGAGGCGCTTCACAAAGGCATAAGCATAAATTTGGTTACATTACGAAAATGGCCTATATTACTATGTGATTCTTCATAAGTCTTTGCGAGCGATTTTATAGGAAATTATTTTGTATTATTTAGGGGATTCTGTAATTATGGAAACTAAAACTTCGTATACAGCGAAAGTTACCCCGAACTGTTCAAGACTGCCAAGCTGACAAACGGTAAAAGGGTTTTAGGTGAAAATTAGTAGCTGAATAATGCTCACATAACGAGGGAGAGGTAATTGGAGGTAATACAAAGTTTTGGTAATATTTCAACAGGATTGGATTATGCAATTAAAAATGTGCATTACCTTTGTGAAACCTATTGTTAGAATAAGCAACTTTGGAAAAATTGGGCTCTAAAACGCTAAGGATTTCGAGGAATTAAAATGTCAAATTTATCGGTGCTCCCAATAAATTTCAAATAGCGCCTATGGCCATACAATGGTGGCCGCGACCATGAAAATCACAGAATATGCAGTTCTGATGTATAATCTCCAAACGGGAATTAAAAATTGGTCGATTTTAGTCAAGAAACATTGTTTTGAAGCTAAAATAATATCAATCTTGAGAGGGAGCTATACAACATGAGGGGTTTATTATTCACAATTTCATCACTTTAGACTCGATTTCAACTGCGACAGCGTTCATTAAATATCGTAGGATCGCATATGCTTCCAATATATAAATTTGAACCAAATTCATGACCCTATAACAAAACTGTGTAAACGGGGTCGTCCCGGTCTACGTGTATAAGGGCGCGTTCATGCTTGATTTTGAAGGTAGAATGAGCGATCTGAAACGCTCATCGTAAACGCTCATCGTGATCGCACTTCCACGGTGTACTGTTCATGCTTACTTCTCTGGCTCATCCAGGCAATTCTCCTTGTGGGCCTTAATTGGTCTTCCAGCTGGATTCACAAACCTTCACTTTGCATGCTACGTAGACCCACTAGCGGTCAGTGCGTTGACCCCATTTAAACGCGTTTACACAAATTGTAAACTCATCTTTTTGTGAGTTTACGATCGGCGATCGTGATCGCCGTTTTTCAGTGATTCTACAAAAGTAAGCTAAGACGCAACCGTGTTTTAAACTAAACGCGTAACAGATGCCTGATTCTGGCCAGAAAAAGTGAAGCATGAACACGCCCTAAGACACAACATCTTACGTAATGAGCAAATAATAGATGTACTTTGTTGTAAATGAGTTTTTCAGCACGTTTTCGTTATTTTTATACTGCAATGGTCACAACAATGATAGTAATGATGATAACACATAAAGATGATAATAATGATGATAATAATACTATTAGAGTCAAACCTGCGTTAGTGACCACCTGTCTACAACAAGCTCATTTTTTGATTCCCTTGAAAATGGTTTCTCATTGAAACATGTACTAAAGGAACCTGTCTACAAAGACCACTTTTTGTGTTTCCCTTGGGCGTTCGCTGTAGACAGGTTTGACTGTACTAATGATGATTATAATTATAGTATTAATAACCATGTAGAGGGGAAAAAAAATTACAATGTTAAGTCCGTCAATATAACCAAAACTAAATGAAATCACGTCTGAACCGTGAAGGAAACAGTTTGAGAACCTCTGGTCTAGAATGAGATCTATATTAAATGCTCAGATACCCTCGATCAACTAAACGAATTATTTTACAAATTTGTTTATTTTATTATTTTACAAAAGCACTCATCATGTTTGTGACCAGCTTGGTCCTACATTGTTCTACTTTAGACTGCATGTTGTTCTTTGGTAAGCGTGTTTTTTTTTAAATATTATACTACAGCTTTTTGTGTTTAAGTTGTTTTTTTATTTGATATATTTTCATGTGTTTTAGGGTGAAGATGGTCTAAAGTTCACTTGTGCTTTACAGATAATATTATGAGACTTAGTTATTCAGATACGAGAATACATTTTCTAAAGCAGTGTTTGAATATTTATTTACTTTCAAGTTAAAGGCATTGTCCAACAATGTTTCCAGTTTTACAAATTTTAGATGCATGGCCCTACCAGTTATCAGTATCTGTGATGTGGTGCAATATTGAAGCCCCAGACAAAATTGCGCTTCAAAATGAGCATGAAGTGCTTCAAAAAGTAAAAATCTTTGAGTGACCGGTTTTACCACACTAATTTCCCCCAATAGACTGTAGTGTAATAACGAACTGTTCAAAACCGTTTGGCAAACAATTTTTGACATTTCTAATTCTTATCATAAATATCTTGATAAGCAGACAGGGGATCGGCTCAAGGGATTCCTGACTGACCTAAATGTTTATGATTATGATTGCAGCATGAGCTAAATCCAGGATTTTGTTTAGAATCTGAGGCAAAGATACCCAATCCCTTTAAGCGTGTCTAGGTTCGCAAACTAGTTGCATGCATAAAGGTGATGTTTAAAATATCATGTTACGTTGAGTAATAGAACTTTTGTTTTAAACGGACCAAGAACATGAAAAGAAGAATAAAGCTGATTTTAAATCAGGTATCTTTAAGATAAAAGTTTTGTATTTTACCGACTTCTAAATTGACACGTCTAGCTATGTCGTTGTGACTTTATTTTGTATGGCGAAATTACCCGGTTTCCTTTGTCTAAAATCTTGATTTTATTTTGGAATCCTAATTATATGCATGACAAATATTACGAAAAAAGCTCTACAGACGGAGTGCGAAAACTTCAATTTATTACTCATTAACAAAAAAAAGGAGTGGCTTAAGGCACTAGTTTCCGGCAGTGGTTTCAGATACTTCCGTTCTAAAATTAACACTTTGACACGATATCGAGTCATAAATCACATTAAAGCAAAAGAAAAAACGAATAAGATTCAAATGACCATGAGAGCGCCTTACCCTGCTGCATATGTTCCATTTATTACTGAATTGAATGTGGAAATAAAACAGCAGCTATTTAATCACAAGATGATCCCGGTCACGAGTCCATCTTTGTGGAACAGCATAATATAAAAGGAAAAGTGAAAAGGCAGGGTTGCTGTCCTTATACGCGCTACAACGACTTTGAATGTTAGTAGAACAACATGAGGGAAAGAGTGAGAGAGAGAGAGAGAGAGAGAGGGAACACGAGAGAGAGAGAGCGAGAGAGGGGGGGAGAGGGAGAGAGAGGGGGAGAGAGAGAGAGAGGGAGAGAGGGAGAGAGAAAGAGAGGGAACGAACGAGAGAGAGAGAGAGAGAGAGAGGGGGGGAGAGGGAGAGAGAAAGAAAAAGAGATTAAAGGGGGGGGGGGGGTACTGTCACATATAATTCAAATTCAATTCAATTCAAAACAAATTTTATTGATTATAATCTAAACAAATATCATTCTCATTTTTTAAACAAATGATAACACAAATCAAAATTATAGTGTAACATAGATAATTGATAATTGAGTGTAAGAGTGAAATTATTGAAGATGACAATAACTAGGAATGACAAAAATTAACGTACTACTACATGTCTCTTCTGGAACATATCATAGAGATACAAACATTTACATTACTCGTAATACTTTTACTATCTTTCTTTTTTTGTCAGTGAGAAAAAACACAATATGATAGTAGAACAAATACACATATATATATATATATATATATATGTATATATGTGTTCAAATTCAAATTCGAATTCAAATTTGTTGCTTAAAGGGAACCAAAACCTTAATACTAAGTTACCTTTATTGTAAAGCTTAAAAGATTTAAATAAAATTAGTGAAATTTGAACCAAATCAGGCAAGGAATAAGGAAGTCAATGCTTTTTGAGATAACTTGTCACCGGAGGGAGACATTTAATTTGATGAAATCATTTATGGACAACTCTCCTTGCCTTCTGACCATGAAATTTCACAATTCTTTCATTTTCTTCGTATTCATTTGTGTTCAGGATCCGACTTCATAAAGTGTGCAGTACAATATCAATCTGCATTTTGTATCTTGTTTTGGAGGGAGATTATCTTAATCACAAGAAAACCCTGTCCGATTTTGTTTAAACTTTCACTGATTTTATTCAAATCGTTTGAACTTTAAAATAAAAGTAACTTTAATAGCATGACTGTTTTGGTTCCCTTTAATAGCATGTAGCATCATTCTCGATATGCTGTTAAAGGACCAGTTTTGGAAACGCCCTCCCCCCTCTCAACAAATGAAATGGAAGCTCTTATTACCAATCATGTAAAAGCAGGCGCAGATCTACGGAGGGTTTAGGGGGTTTAACCCCCCCCCCCCCCCCTTGGGCGGCCCAAAAAAGAAAAAAAAAAAAAAAAAAAAAAAAAAGAACGCACGCTGGAGAGAAACCCTTTCAAGTGCAAATATTGTGAGAAGATATTCAACTCATCTGGTAACCTAACCAAACACATGATAACTCTGGATATAACTGTGTATTAAACTGTTACTTGACTTAAAAAGACGTTATCATGCACTGCTTTTTATGGTCTCCATTGTGTTAGTAGATGCCAGGAAAACATCACTTACGGGGTTCAAATAAACACCCCCGAAAAAATCGGCTCGCCGCTTCGCGGCTCGTGGACGATGCTCTGCATCGTCATTATTTTGGTCAAACCCCCCCCCCTTAGCAAAAAGCTAGATCCGCCCCTGAAAAGAATATGTTTTGACTAATACGTGATCATACAATTTTTGTCGAGAAACCGCCTACTAATTGATATATTTAGTACATTATTATATCTATTTGGACCTGATAGATATAACGCACGTGTCGCGTAGTCCCATATAAATCTTTACGTGTACAGTGCTTGTAATTTTACTAAGACTGGGCCAAATTTCTTATCATTTTGATGATTCCAGACCCTTGCAGTACACACCAATACTTATATGCTAGATGATCAACCTTTTCTGATCGATTCCACAACGTTTCTTTCACAATGCAATCGCATGACCATAACTGGTCTTTATCTTTAACGAAAGATAATGAAAATCAAGAGTATAATATTATAACTATAGTTAACAGAAATGTCATGAGTACAAGTGTCAAGTTACTTTGAACAGAAATGGTCCCCCCCCCCAAAAAAAAAGGACGTGCGACCAATTAGGCCTCTTCAGCAATTTAATACACAAAGCTGGAACAACTCTTTCCGACCCTCGCCATGAGATGATCCCGAAAACACGACGTAATCCCGATAGATCCTCGCCATGAGATGATCCCGAAAACACGACGTAATCCCGATAAACCCTCGCCATGAGATGATCTCGAAAACACGACCTTATCCCGATAGATCCTCGCCATGAGATGATCCAGAAAACACGACGTAATCCCGATAAACCCTCGCCATGAGATGATCTCGAAAACACGACCTTATCCCGATAGATCCTCGCCATGAGATGATCCAGAAAACACGACGTAATCCCGATAAACCCTCGCCATGAGATGATCTCGAAAACACGAACTTATGCCGATAGACCCTCGCCATGAGATGATCCCGAAAACACGACCTTATCCCGATAGACCCTCGCCATGAGATGATCTTGAAAACACGACCTTATCCCGATAGACCCTCGCCATGAGATGATCCCGAAAACACGACGTAATTCCGATAAACCCTCGCCATGAGATGATCTCGAAAACACGACCTTATCCCGATAGACCCTCGCCATGAGATGATCCCGAAAACACGACGTAATCCCGATAGATCCTCGCCATGAGATGATCCCGAAAACACGACGTAATCCCGATAGACCCTCGCCATGAGATGATCCCGAAAACACGACGTAATCCCGATAGACCCTCGCCATGAGATGATCCCGAAAACACGACGTAATCCCGATAGATACCGTTCATCTCATTTCGAAGCTTTATTGATCAATAAAGTTTGATCGATAAAACCCCATGAAGACAACAACCTCCACCCTTCAAGATCAATTCACATTGCCACAATCACCACATGAAAAGAGAAAAGAAAATGATAAATCCAACCCTGTGGACTAAAATGATACAAAACATTTTTGTTGTCATACATTGCATCAGTATACTCAAATAGCACTATATCTGTGAATATATATACCTTGGCTAGTCATATTTAACATGGCGGCCATATTGGGGGGAAAAGGAACAAAATAAAAAAATTAGTAAATAGTAAAGTCTACTTTTTTTTGTTAGTCCGTACGAAAAACTCGTTACTTTTGTTGCTTGGCCTAAGTTATAAAACCTTTTGATATGACGTTTAAACCAACCCAAATGCTTGTTTTTGAAGTTTCATGATTTCTTGAGCTTTCTCGTAGATCTTGATATCTTCATATAACGCCTCCATTATGAACGGATTGGCGCGTATTTCCTCTTTCATCTTGTTAATTGTGGACGGGTCCATTTCTTGTTTGACACGTCCCATGTTCTTGGCTCCATGTAAGTAATCTCGAAAAGGCAACCTATACACTTCCTGATAAAGATCAACGGATGTGTTGAACTCTTCAATTAAACCTATGACTGCGAACCGGTTTTCCAGGTTTTCAAGGCAATAAGAAAGAAAAGCCTGTCTCTCTGCAGAGGTCATTCGGTATCCTAATCGATTTCCAGTAACTATACTGGGATATTTGTGCTGAAGCTCTTTAGCAAAGACCCTAAACTCTGCCGACTGGTGCTGGAAACAATTATCTGCCCCTTTGAATGGGAAATGTTTCTGAAAATGCAAAAATATTGTGTTAAATAGCAAACTTCCCCAGTGGAGAGCCCAGGCGTCGAGCGATACGTTGACCGACGATTTGTCGCAGGCTGCCCCTGACTGCTGGCAGAAGAGGTAACTTGATACTAACCTTGAAACGGGCTCCCGGACCATGGTGAAATAAGAACAGGGACTATCTTTCACATATTCACAGATACTGTAATAGTAAGGTCCTAGTCCTCTGAATATAGTTCGGTTGGGTGTTCCAGCTTCGATCTCGTATTTTGTAAACGTTTCCACCCAGTTTCCATCGTCTATAAAAGACGTTGGAATATGTAGATCTCTACACATTTCTACAATGCAATCTTTGATCGTTGTTCCACCAGATTTAACGTTATGTACGAACGCCATGTTCCCTTCCCGGTATCTCTCAGCAAGGCCAGCTGGATCTCCACGTGTAAAGTAGTTAGGAAGCTGGTTTCGCAATTTGAATGCAGTTATCATACGGGATACATTATTATCATCGGTTATTGCCACAGGATAACGTTTCATCTTGAGGAGTGGTTCATCAGCAGCATCACCAACAACCCTAGTCGTAGCAATGTCGGAATACAAATTCTTTTTGGTTCTTCGGTGATAGATTTTCCCTGGTCGGCTTCTTACACCGTCACTGTAATATAGAGAAAAATAAAACAATTAACCACCGATAACATCATGACTAAGTTTCAATCTAACTCACAGCATCAGCTATGCTTGGAAGGCGAAAAGCAAACTCAATCACGTCACTCCGCGGGTTTCATCTCCCGATACAACTACGGTACATGTATTTGGGATGTACAGGTGAACCACTACACTTGGGCTCCCTCCCTCTACACGTATATAAACAGTGCAGTGGGTTATTAACGTGCAAAGATGGGGACTCTCCTCTACACGGGGAATCAATTTAACGTCCTATCTGAGGGACGGAGTGTTTTCCACTGTAACATATAGCATGCGTCTAAGAAGCACGGGGGGGGGGGGGGCACGTTAACACACAACATAGACTGGAGGCATCCACCTGGGTTGGATTCAAACCCTATGTCTTTGGTTCGACAGGCCGCAGACCCTTTACCGACTGAGAAAACATCTCTTCCAGTTTGATCACTTCATCAAATATCATGCACCATAGTGAACCAAACCTATCATCAACAATTACACAAAACGAACAAACTAGGGTACATGACAATATATAGTTATGTAACAGACATTGTGTACCTCTTCGAAATTGGATAACGACAAGTAATAAGACCAACAAAAAAAATATATAGAATTACATCGGTTACTTTAGGTAGGTAAGATAAAAAACTGAAGCTGGAACATAAAGAAATATGTTTTTGACGTAACATCGAACTTCTTCTAATATTCTTTTAAAAGAAAGCAGGAAAAAGTAAAAGAAGCAGGTTGATGAAAGTTTGCACAAAATCGGAAAATAATGAGAAGGTTGTAAAAATTGTAAGTATGAGAATCATCATTATCATTTCCATTATTATACTTATTATCATTATCATTATTATTATCATCATCATCACTATTATTATTGTTATTGTTATTATTATAATTACTATTGGTCCTATCTATTTTCTGCTTTCATTAATGAACTTATTTCAAAGATTGGATTCCCTCTTTCAGGGGCGGATCCAGCCGGCGGCAGGGGAGGGGGGCCAATTCGTGAGAAAATATTAAGCGGCGAAACAGCCGGCCGATAATTCGCTCAGTGAGTGGGGGGGGGGGGGGGGTAGTGTGCACTATTTTTTTTTATTTTTTTTATTTTTTTTTGCTACCGAAAATTTGAAAATCGCGCCGGTCGATAATTTTTGGCCCTCAAAAATTTGAAAAATCGCACCCCCCCCCCCCCTTGAGCGCCAGGGGGGGGGGGGGGGGGGCCCATCTCCAAAAAAAGGTAAAATTTACCGGTTTTTTTTCCAAGGGGGAAGGGGGCCGGGCCCCCGGGCCCCCTGGATCCGCCACTGCCCCCCTTTTGACCCTAAACATCACACCATATTGATCCTTACCTGCCTGTTTGCTTCGGAAGTGGGCCCTCTCCTGAAAAGCTGCCCGACCCTTCTGTGAAAATACAGAGTTCGGTCGTCAAGCATTCGTGATAAACCATTTTAGAACTGTATTAAAGGAACTACCCTAAAAGCTTCAGTGTAGATATTCTGAAAATGAGATGGATTTCTGCCCTTTGATGTACAATATTCCTTACGAAAATGTACAAGATATATATAAATGAAGATATTCTTGGCATGATGTGATGCCTTTAAGCATGACATGGGCGCATCCATTTTCTTGAAAATGTGACGAGGGGGCGAACCAGGTGAAATTGTATGTATTATGCACCAAGTTTTAGTTGGGAAAGACTTTTTAAATCAATAACAAAACATTTACTTTTCAACGAGGAAAAAACATAGCTGATAAGATTAAAAATTATATTTGTTGAAAAAAATTATATAACAGGTGAACAATAATTTGTAACTAATTGATTAAAAAAAAACTTAAATATAGCAGTTAACAATTTTATTTCTTTCATGAGAAACCTTCACCCCAGATGAGCAACAACTTATTTATGCAATATGCGTTTTGGCAATTGAAGTACATTAGGATAATAGAGGTGAATGAAATGCTTCACCACACAAACCTAGAAAGGAAGCATCCATCAATTAGAATACATTAATTTTACTTGATAAATGACTTCACACAGTACATCACGTTAAATCAAGAAGATCGCGATGCCTTTGTCGTACTGAGAAACTTTACATTATTCTTGCTTTATGCCTCTCTCATACACTTTGTTGAAGAATGTTGTGGATTAATGGCAAGATTATAATAAATCTCTCAGAATAATTCAAACTATTTCTTGGGGTGAGGTTTCCTTTGAATTTTGAAAGTTTCCTCGCGATGAGCGTTAACATTATCCTTTACTTATTATTGTATCTAAATAGCGAGAATACAAATAACATAGATACATGTACAGTGATTAGCTGTTGCTTTAGAATCAGACAAACATTATGGCTTACACACCCTATACCTAATAACACGTAATGTACAGTACATCCCAGAAAAAACGAAACCGAGAATTATCGATGTTTTATCATAACTTAGTCACATTTATAAGTAATAAATGACACATATTTAGAACGCTTAGATCCTCCTCTTTCATTTGATGCAACTCATATGATGCATATTTTACGCATGAGTGATTAAAATAAATTTGAAGACGGGAAACCAAAAAGTAATTTGGCTGATTGTCAACGAAACGGAGTTAAGTCTTTTGTTAATTCCGTTTGTTGCTACGGCAGGCAACCAGTGAAAACGAATTCGTTTAATAAAATTATGGAAATGCAAGCACTACTTTAAACAAACAGAATTTTGTTATTGCTAGCTCATTTTTCCTGATTGAGGTTTCATATGTAAGGGCAGAAACTCAACTTTCTAGAAATGGGATTTTCTCCTTGAAATTCAGATACCGTCCGCCAAATGATTTTTTGGTTTCCTCTCTTCAAAATCATTTTAATCACTCATGCGTGAAATATACACTATATGAGTTGCATCAAATGAAAGAAGAGGATCTAAGCTTTCCAAATATGTGTCATTTATTAATATAAATGTGACTAAGTTATGATAAAACATCGATAATTCTCGGTTTCGTTTTTTCTGGGACGCACTGTATATGAATTAAAATTCTGACTACTGAATTACCATCTATCGTAACAGAGGAATGCAATAATTTGGAACGGGCAATTAAATCAAAATAGACTTATACTTCAAATATGATTACATTACGAAAATGGCCTATGAATGTACTTGGCTAAAATATCACTGTTGTACTGAAATAGCTGCTGCAATGTCAACCCATTTATACGAGAACCAATTTATGGCAACTGTATTCGATAAGCCGATATACAGTAAATGGATCGAAATGCGCTGAATGATGCCTGTATTTAGTATATTGGTATTACTATTAGGAACCATCGTGGAGTAATCAAGTCATAAATCGTAAACGGGAGTAGGTTATAGTGGTGTCAACATAAATGTACAGACTATCAAGAAACCATAAATTATTGAAGATATGCTCCTCTAATATGAGTCTGCAATTGACCGTGCTATACAATCATGAATCGTGAATGATAAAAGCTTTGTAGACTTTCCTGTAAAATTTGTCAAAATGTACCTGATCGTTGATGAATATAGGTAACTAATGCTGGGAGCACCAGAAGTAGTGCAATCAAGATGAGTGTTGCAGGGCGAGTCCAGCATGGAATAAATCTGCATCTGTTTGAACTTTGAACTGCGGTATAATCGAGAAGCCATCTTTGGTGTATACCGACCATTCTGTTAAATATGAAAATGATAAATATAACAATGTTTTGTGTAAATAGACAAACATATTATGACGTCCAAGCCTTGAATTGGCAACCACACCCCTGCATGAAGAGTGATGTAAACGGAAACTAAAATCCGTTCGTAATCATCTCTTCCCGCACCCGAAGAACCCTATATATATTTTTTTATCCCATTAATTTTCTCTTTTATCCCCCAAAACTTGATTTTCCCATGCCGTTGCCCTGGTTATATGATTTGTATCTGAGCGTGCATGACATTTCACAAAATCTGTTATAAACTTTGAAGAATTTATACTTTTTTTTCTTCTAAATATTGTTTAGTCATAATTATTGATTTTTATTAAATGGTTTATCAAAATTTACATTTGTCCTAATTTAACTGGGGAAAAATATTAACAGGTACTCTATATTAAACATTACTATCAATATGACTTGGATGCTGGTGTAAAGAAATAAGGTTTTTAGGGAGAAAATTGGTAATTTATGTTATCAATATCAAGAAAACATGAAACTCATGAGTGAGGTGCTAATTTGTCTTGTGATTGTTAAAGGTGAAATTCAAAGAAGATCACAAATATGTCAACTAATGTATCACTAGAAACTGGTAAGCTAACAGATAACCATCGTACAAGTTTTAGGTCAACTACATATCGGGTGATTTATACAAAATACAAATACAACCACCTTCCATATAGCAGCTGGGATTTACGAGAGATTCGCCGGGAAAATAACGATGTTTTAATGACGTCACTATACGGACCAACACTGCCCGAGCAGACGACATTCCATAGAGAATGAACATAATTGCAAAGCTATTATTTCTCAAATTATAATGAGTTTAGTGCATATAAATGTAATGGCATGTCAAACCGTTCAAAAGGGGATATGACCCGATTCTGATAACTAAAATCTTTTGCTTGTAAATAAACAGGATAGGGGTTAATTAAAAATAAAATAAACCAGACTTTCAAATTGAAAACCCCCCGGAATGATATTAAGGACGGCATTTGTTCCCTCTTGAAACGCCGAACATACCCCGGTGTGTGCAGCTGAAAATACAATGGCGTCTTATTTTGTTTACAAGCGACAGATTCCTTTATTTTTGTATCGCTGCATTTGTCATCAAAATAAAACCATGCGCGGGGTTTAGAGTGAGGCAATAGATAAAACATTTAAAAATTCATAACTTTTTTTATTGGTTAAATTTGTCTGATTTTTCTGCTTCTATAAAAAGTAAGTTATTTTTGGAGTGGACTTGCCCTCTAATTCAACCTCATATCCAAGCAATCTTTGAACAATCCTGTTTAGTCACAAAGTCTTAGTTTGTACGATTACAATACAACTCGATATATGCACATCTGTGAACTGAAGGATATAGAGAAAATGGCTTACCAACATTCTAGACAGATACAATGTTCCTTCTCTGCTCAGTATACTGGAATTGATGAGGCAGAATTAATCCCTTATGACGTTTAGGATAATTTTAGCATAAAATATTGCATTAAGTCTACAAACGCGGGCAAAATGTATAGGTCTCTCTGGAGACATGCAGGTCTGCACCAACTCGCACTGGGGTTGTAGTATGGCTGACATAGCAAGAACGAAGAAGAGGACTGATCGTATTTGTCTCAACACCAATGCCTAACTACAATGGTCGTTATGACAACCCCTAATCTTGCCATTAGCGAATAGGCCATTTTAATTCGTTAAGAAACCAAATTTGGTACATAAGTGCCTAAATGCAAAGTATTTCATTCACCTGATAAGAATAATGGTATTTCAATAGACAGAATGCAAACTACATATAGTAATTTTGCTAGATAGGTCAAGCCATAATGTTTGTCGTACCTGGCAACAACTAATGCAGTTCGGATTCTGTCTATTGAAATACTATTATTCTTATCAGGTGAATGAAATATTTTGTATTGAGGCACTTCACAAATACTTAAGCATTTAATTTGGTTTCATTACGACTAATGGCCTATAGACCAGTTCACGGTTAGCACATTACTACAATGACCCCGAATATCCACAGATCTTCAAAACATAAAGAGGTCCCACTTTGTACATTTTGAAATAATCAACCCTACAGCGGTGGGGGTGCTATATAAATAGCCTTTGTTTCCCCTTTTCAAAGAATACTTCCATCTGTGTATCATGGAGTGCACTGCTTGTGCATTAATGAATAATGATTACATAACTTTCATGAGCACGTATCCAGTATTTCGTCTCCGTGTATTTCATTTTTTTTTCTGCAATGACCTTTATCTGCTCATGCTCAGACTGCAACCGTGAACTGGCTTATTCCACCATGCCCTACCTAACAACATTAATGTATGCAAATTGATTCTTACAATAGATCAGTTTGTAGTTAGCATATTATGGTACAAAATGACCCCGAATAAACGTCATTAATAGCTTTTGTTGTCGACCTTTGAAAAGAATGTTTCCACCTGTGTATCGTGGAATGTACAGTCGGGCGCTAGCCCCCCCCCCCCCTAAAAAAAATCCAACCATGACTTATTTTCAATTTCATACAAGTGATTTATAAATGTTCGTGATATCACATGATTTTCAACAAAATTGGCGTTTCTCCATTTCTGTTGCAAACTGGCACATTCCCAAATAGCCAGGAAGAGCATTTATATTTTGTATAGTCACTAATGGGCCTAATTAGTGGCCGTTAACACTAACAGTAGTATACAATTCCTTTCCAGAAGCTATTGCGACAAGCACTACCGGGAAATAACATGCTACCCACCCCCGCCCCCCCCCCCCCCCCCACTCAGAGGTCGGAATGACCGCATGCGTGTTGCCAAAATGTCCGGTAAAGGGGTACTTTTCGTGCGACAAAGTCCGGCCCGAGAATTGTAAAAAAAGGTGTGTATTTGACTTTTCACCCGGAGATTTCTTTAAAAAGGGGGTGTTTTCTTTTTTTCTCTCATCTCTTTGGACTCCTGAGAAACTATTCCGAATTTAGGGGGGTACATTGAGCATTTTTCCTGAATTAGGGGGGTTTCCAAGGCAGGAAAAGCCCGCGAAAAGCCCGCGAAAGGGGGGTTCGGAAATGTTGGCAGTCCTCAGATAGGGGGTGCCGGGTACCCACCACTCGGGCTGTGCATGCAAATATTTGCGAATGAACGTTCCATACGTACATCATGTGGGGAAACTGAATTCAGACAAAGATTAATATAGAAAACAGTACAACGAATCGTCCTCTTTCTCTAATAATTTAGTGAAACGGCAAAGCTTCCGCGCTTTGCGCGGGAGGGGGGCAACTGAATTCAGACTAGGATTAAGAGTTATAATTAAATGAAACGTCAAAGTACATGATACTACGAATCGTCTTCTTTTTCTAATAATTTAATGAAACGTGAAAGCTTCCGCGCTATGCGCGGGATGGGCGAGAAAATGATTTAAGACGTAGATTAAGAGTAATAATCAAATGAAACATCAAGGCTTCCGCGCAAAGCGCGGGAGGGGGGAAACTGAATTCAGACCAGGACACGATACAACGAATCGTCTTCCTTCTCTAATAATTTAATGAAACGGTAAAGCTTCGGCGCTTAGCGCTGGATGGGCGAAAATTAATACAGACAAGGATTAAGAGTAATAATTTATTGAAACTTCAAAGCTTCCGCGCTTCGCGCGGGAAGGCGGGGGGAATTGCACTCAGACAAGGACACGATACAACGAATCGTCTTCTTTCTCTAATAATTTAATGAAACGTCAAAGCGTCCGCGCTTTGCGCGGGAGGGGGGCTGAATTCAGACAAGGATTAAGAGTCGAGAATGGTACATCGAATCGTCTTTTTTCTTTAATAATCTAATGAAACGTCAGAGCTTCCGCGCTACGCGCGGAAAAAGGGGAACTTGATTCAAACATTAAGAGTCAAGAATGGTACATGAAATCGTCTTCTTTCTTTAATAATCTAATGAAACGTCAGAGATCCCGTGCTACGCGCGGAGGAAGGGGAACTTGATTCAAACAAGGATTAAGAGTCGAGAACGGGCCAACGAATCGTCTTCTTTCTCTTATAATTTAATGAAACGTCAAAGCTTCCGCGCTTCGCGGGGCTTGGGGAGGGGGTGCAACCTGCCACACGCTTCTACCTCTTGTTGCTTTGATCCATTGCCGAAAATATTTTGGCACCTATCATCCCCCCAACCACGGATACAAATCGACACCCTTGATCACAGCAACTGTTCGCTGTCCCTTTCAATGATTTCTCATCCATTGTTGAATGTGTAAAGAGTAGAAGAAGCGAACACAAACTTGTGTAATTTCATCCTTTTTTTAACTTTAAAAATACAAACGCAAAAACACGCATTAGCAAACTTAATGTTTATTGAAGATTGTAAATCATGGATCAAATAACGGGACATTAAAACATGCACAAATTAGCGCATTATCCTAAACTATTGAGTTTTTGTCAGGATGTTATTTTTCTTTTACCAACTCTGGCACACAAATTATAAAAAGGACGGAGTTCTAAATTTGATTTTTTTTTTGATGAACTATTCCCAATACAATCCCCATATAAAGTTTTTGATTTACACTGACATTTTGCCGGTAATTTATTATTTTGTAATAAATGTAAAACTGGTGCCTGGCTTCCGAAAGTCCCCGCAGTGGAAGCGCGGTTCGGAGCATGGAACTTCAAAGCCAAGTGGAATGTTACACTTACACATCCCATTGTTACACATCGTTGTTAAGCTTTAGAACTCACGATTGCGTTTGAATAACACGTAGCTGTCCACTACAGTGTGAGTCAAAAAAAGGTTTACACCTAGAAAGTTGCTAATTATTTTTAAAATCATCAATGATCAGTAAATTATAATGCATCTTATGAAAGAGTGTTTTATCCCAAATCATTTGGTATCATTTTTATGTGGTATGTGTTCACGCTTGGATGAACAGGAGGCATTGTTTGCGAGAGTGCAAAAATCGACTTGCGCCAAAGTTGCTTATGTGATATTTGAATTAAACAATTGGGATTTGGGTATTAATTCGGTTTTTGCAGATTCAAATTACATCCTTAACAAAATTAATCATGCCACACATATCAAATATCAACGAACAAGTGTGCGTGTGTATGTGTGTGTGCGACTTTGCTTCTGCAAAAAGCATCTGCAATGCATTTAATTTGATACATTCAATTCATTCTCTCACTCCGCTAAATAATCAGCAAGTTTCTAGGTGTAAACTTTTTTTTTGACTCACACGGTATATCGACGTGCAATCTAAAAGTCCCTCATAACAAGTCTATCATTTCATGACTCCCTATCCAGCATTCTTCTCTGTCGATTCACAAATTTGGTGAACATGGTCTTTGTCTGCTCATGCGCAGATTGAATCTACGAATTGAATAATAACAATAGACATCTATTACTCATTTATACGCATAGCTTAGGCCTAAACAAATATGTTGGTTTGCCGTTTGCGACCGACCCTAAAATCTTGAAATCCACGGTCGACTTTCAAACCTTTTTTTACCGTTTTTTTGAAAATCTTTTTTTTTACAGATACTATGTCCCTTTTGCAGCTAACATCAAATTCTGTAGAACTTTGCAGGAATTATGAATATGTCATGTATGTCCTATATGTGAAATTTAAACGTTAGCAGTGTCCTAATACTCAAATTATGCAAGGAAACCTGTTTACTTGCTAGACTTCACTGTCAGACACTATTGAGTGACTGACTGGCTTTTTTTCCATCTTTGGTATTAACATACATAACATGAGCTGTAAAGGTAGCATTTGTCTACATCAATATACAGAATGAAACAGCCCATCAACCAATCAATCTATCAATCAATCAATGAACAAATTAACAAATCAGTCAACAAAATGATCAACCAAATAACCATTCAAATAATCAATCAACCAATCAATCATTCAATTATTCAATCAATCAATCACCCAATCCAATCAATCAACCGATCAATCAACCAATCAAATAATCAATCAATCAACTAATCGATCAATCAACCAATCCAGCAATCATTCAATCAATCAACCAACCCACCAATCAATCAATCAATCAACCGATCAATCAACCAATCAATCAATCAACTAATCGATCAATCAACCAACCCACCAATCATTCAATCAATCAATTTACTAATCGATCAATCCACCAATTAATCAATCAACCAACCTAACAATCATTCAATCTATCCACCTATCAATTAATTAACCAATCATTCAATCAATTAATCAACCAATCAATCAACCAACCCACTAATTGATCAATCCACCAACCAATTATTCAATTAATCAATCAATCATTCAATCAATCCACCTATCAATTAATTAACCAATCATTCAATCAATTAATCAACCAATCAATCAACCAACCCACTAATTGATCAATCCACCAACCAATCATTCAATCAACCAATCAATCACCCGATTGATCCACCAATCAATCCATCAACCAATCAATGAACCGATTGATCAACCAATCTATCAATCAACCAATCAATAAAAAGTAAGCATGTTATGGTTTCATTTTCATTTATTTTGTACCTCACTGAACCTTTTTTTTACATTTTTCTTCAGTTGTATAAATTGTAATATAATCACATAGTAATAAATTTAAAGCACATTTGTGAAATAATGCATAGATTGCTTACAAAATTTACAAGAATTATACTCAAGAATGAGTTTGTCACTTGTAACAAGGAAATTAAGTATATATTTGGAATGATTGGCACAAAGTGGTGTAAATGGGAATGAGTTTTAAAGGTGGATAATTGCCTAGTCATAGCAAAAACCCAAGTACATGTACATGCATGTGTTTTATTTATTACACACTAGTATCATGTTTAGATCCAGAAGGGGATAACTCAGAAACTATTGCAGAGAGCTAACAACCTTCTGCTCCTCAGTAGATGATCCATCTATTAATCCAAACCAGCTTAAGCATTAAGGTACATGACTGGTGAGATATTTCCTAATCATCTATTAATCACATACCAGCTTAAGCATTAAGGTACATGACTGGTGAGATATTTCCTAATCATCTATTAATCCAATACCAGCTTAAGCATTAAGGTACATGACTGGTGAGATATTTCCTACTCATCTATTAATCCAATACCAGCTTAAGCATTAAGGTACATGACTGGTGAGATATTTCCTACTCATCTATTAATCACATACCAGCTTAAGCATTAAGGTACATGACTGGTGAGATATTTCCTAATCATCTATTAATCCAATACCAGCTTAAGCATTAAGGTACATGACTGGTGAGATATTTCCTACTCATCTATTAATCCAATACCAGCTTAAGCATTAAGGTACATGACTGGTGAGATATTTCCTACTCATCTATTAATCACATACCAGCTTAAGCATTAAGGTACATGACTGGTGAGATATTTCCTAATCATCTATTAATCCAATACCAGCTTAAGCATTAAGGTACATGACTGGTGAGATATTTCCTACTCATCTATTAATCCAATACCAGCTTAAGCATTAAGGTACATGACTGGTGAGATATTTCCTAATCATCTATTAATCCAATACCAGCTTAAGCATTAAGGTACATGACTGGTGAGATATTTCCTACTCATCTATTAATCCAATACCAGCTTAAGCATTAAGGTACATGACTGATGAGCCAATCATCTATTAATCCAATACCAGCTTAAGCATTAAGGTACATGACTGGTGAGATATTTCCTACTCATCTATTAATCCAATACCAGCTTAAGCATTAAGGTACATGACTGGTGAGATATTTCCTACTCATCTATTAATCCAATACCAGCTTAAGCATTAAGGTACATGACTGATGAGCCAATCATCTATTAATCCAATACCAGCTTAAGCATTAAGGTACATGACTGGTGAGATATTTCCTAATCATCTATTAATCCAATACCAGCTTAAGCATTAAGGTATATGACTGGTGAGATATTTCATACTCATCTATTAATCCAATACCAGCTTAAGCATTAAGGTACATGACTGGTGAGATATTTCCTACTCATCTATTAATCCAATACCAGCTTAAGCATTAAGGTACATGACTGGTGAGATATTTCCTAATCATCTATTAATCCAATACCAGCTTAAGCATTAAGGTACATGACTGGTGAGATATTTCCTACTCATCTATTAATCCAATACCAGCTTAAGCATTAAGGTACATGACTGATGAGCCAATCATCTATTAATCCAATACCAGCTTAAGCATTAAGGTACATGACCGGTGAGATATTTCCTAATCATCTATTAATCCAATACCAGCTTAAGCATTAAGGTACATGACTGGTGAGATATTTCTTAATCATCTATCAATCCAATACCGGCTTAAGCATTAAGGTTCATGACCGGTGCACCAATTATCTACTAATCCAATACTTAAGTATTAAGGTACATGACTGTCATGCTCGTTTGAAGCTAATGTTCCTCTGACAAATTAGTCCAAAAAATATATCTTTTCTTTATAGGATGACAAAATTCTAAAGGAATAATAATATATACTGAAAACACACTAAATATGATATATAATTTTAGCTACTGAGTATACTTTTCTCTTAGGCAGTGGCACCCTCATAACTCTTGTTATACTGAAAAGGATCCTCTGAAAAAGTAATAACAATTATAATAATATTCCGCTTATAGCTTTATACAATGTCTTTAAATGCTTATTATCATTTGTTCAACATTCACAATCACGATTCATAATAATGAAACACATGTATATGAACAATTATGGTGGGAAATTACAGAGGAGATAAACAAAATTGCAAGCAAAGATTAGTCATGTATTTGTCTTTATAATATATCAGCTGTCATACATATTTATCCCTCAAAAAAAGTTTGGAAACTCAAGTATGATTAATTATATCTCTCTTGGTATGGCATAATCATCACTATGTTCACTCTGTGGCCTTATTCCTTATTTAAAATGATACCCCATTTGTTTTGATTTTTCAGTCATGGAATATGCAGCAGATCAATTTAAGGGGCAAGATCAAAAGTTGCAAAAAGCACTGCTCTTGTTCGACTGTGCATTCAAATTGTCCTATTGGCTATTAGCCCTGGCCTTTTCAACATGTGTTAATCTAGACTTGATGCTTCAGAAAGTTTGATGACCAAACAGTAGCGAATCTTGCTTGACAAGTCACCAAAGTGCATGAGTTTCAATCAATACCAGATTCTTCAGAATTGGTTTTCAAAGAGGACCAGTTGGGAACAAAAGCCCCATTGTCATTTACAAAAACCACAATCTCTTATGTCAAATAAGTAGAGTGCTTTACATTACAGTACCAGTGCTTACCAGTTCATTTTGCAATTTTTCACTTTTGACCCTACCCTTTAATCCTGATGTATTGCTCACTCCATGGCTGCGGAATCATTACAAATATGGTATCTTTTTAAAGAGGAGTAAACACACTTTCTAATAATAACAATAAAAACAATGATTTTGCCATGATCAGAGAGCTATAATCAGACCAAATTGAGTTTCAAAACTTTTTTGAGGGATTTATTTGACATCCTCTCTTAAAGCCCCACTGCACTATCTATATAGCAAACAATGCCTAATCTGTGACCATTGGTCCCCCATGGTCCCCTTTTTCTAATGTTAATTGTTAGCTGATTTGATGAGATAACCATCTGTCAGTGACCATGCAGGGAGGTCTTATCCCTCCTGGCCAAACTAGTGCAGAGGGGCTTTAAAGAGTTCACACAGTTTACACGGTTCTAGACGGCTACATATACCCAATACTTCCAAGGCATACCCTGTGGTAGAAACAACGTACTGAAGAGCATCCTCCATGAGCCTTACCATCCCACTGGTTTACCTTGCCTGTAAAAAAACAAAAGAAAACAAAACAAACATGTATATATTTGCTACTCCAAGGTTGCTTTATCTGATCATTCATTTTACGAAGATGTACTTTCCCAATTCATTTCTTTTCTTGCCTTGACAGTTGAAATATAAGGTTCTCAAAGAGATTTACCTTGAGTTTGATTTATCTGATGGTTTACTTTACAAAGGTTTACTTTCCTAATTATTTCTTTTCTTGCCTTGTGGGTTGAAATATAAGGTTCTCAAAGGGATTTGCCTGGAGTTTTTAGCTACTATAAGGTTGTGGTACTGGTCATACCTTAAGTTTGTACTTGTAGCTAGTATAAGGTTTTTTAATTGATTAATCATAAACCTCAAGTTCGCAGCGAGCATAAAGTTCTTAAAGTGATCTATCTTGAGTCTGTAGCTAACATAAGGTTCTTAACGTGATCTACCTTGGGTCTGTAGCTAGCATAAGGTTCTTAAAGTGATCTACCTTGAGTTTGTAGCTAACATAAGGTTCTTAAAGTGATCTACCTTGAGTCTGTAGCTAACATAAGGTTCTAAAAGTGATCTACCTTGAGTCTGTAGCTAACATAAGGTTCTTAAAGTGATCTACCTTGAGTCTGTAGCTAACATAAGGTTCTTAACCCTTACTGTACTGGGGGGGGGGCCTGGGAGGCCCCCCCCTCGACATTTTCGGAGATTGCGCCGCAACCGCTTGGAATTTTGAATTGTCGTTTCATGACTTTTTTCCCTCAAGTCTTACGCACATTTTGATACCATTTTCGTCGAAATCGGATATACCTGTAAGGCGTTACATAACAATTAGTATGCGCATGTCATCAAAAAAACAAAAAAAAAATTACAAATCGCATCAACATTTGCATAAATTATCATTATTAATTACATTAAAATAACTTTTTTGTGTTAGAAAAGAAGTTTCATATGAATAATGAGTTTCAACATTCAAAAATTGGAGTTTGACACGTTTTCTGTAAAATGCATAAAATTAGCGCGTTTTGCATAATTAATTAGGCTAACGACAAAAATTTGCATATTTGGAAAAAAATAATTATACCATCTTGTTCCTTACGTAAATATCTACAAACATGCAAATTTTCGTGTTCATCGGACAATCGACGGCCGAGATCATAGGGGGGGGGGGCCTCCCAGGCCCCCCGCCCAGTCAGAGGGTGCTCAAAATAGCCCAGTACAGTAAGGGTTAAAGTGATCTACCTTGAGTCTGTAGCTAACATAAGGTTCTAAAAGTGATCTACCTTGAGTCTGTAGCTAACATAAGGTTCTTAAAGTGATCTACCTTGAGTCTGTAGCTAACATAAGGTTCTTAAAGTGATCTACCTTGAGTCTGTAGCTTACATAAGGTTCTTAAAGTGATCTACCTTGAGTCTGTAGCTAACTTAAGGTTCTAAAAGTGATCTACCTTGAGTCTGTAGCTAACATAAGGTTCTACAAGTGATCTAACTTGAGTCTGTAGCTAGTATAAGGTTCTAAAAGTGATTAACCATGAGTTTGTGACTGCATGTCACTAGAATTTAAGGTATTGGACGTGATCATACCTTGAGTTTGTAGCCAGTATAAGGTTCTGAACTGCCATGATGGTGGATGCTTCGTTTTGTCCCGTGATGAGACAGCGATCAACAACTACATGAATAGCACCTGCTTCACTGGCTGCTCGTTAAGAGAACATATCATATCATATCAAAGAGAACATAAACTATCAAAGATCAAATTGAATTTATAAGCTTTCTTATTCTTTGTTTTGTCAGAGCTCTTCAAATAGGGGGAAATCCTTTTTTGTGTGTGTTTTGTGTTTGAGGAGAGAGGGGATCGCAAGAGTGCCCTAACATATGTTTAGGGCTAGATTTCATAAAAGATTTAGGGTAAGGGTACCAGTTTCAGAGTGGAGGGGTGGGAGGTTTCAAATACAAGTCTGATAATTAATCATGATCTTTCTTTTTATCCTCCCTCTTTCTTGTGTTTTATGATGGCCTCCATGATCTTTATTGCCCTGTGTCTTTTAAGTGTTCTGCTGGTTGCCTCAGCCCTCAACTACACTACCTATATCTCAGGCCAGCCAGGGATGCAAATGAGGGCCACAACATTCTCATATCAATTTGATTTGGTTTGTGAGAAAAGTAAGCAATCTCTTTTGTGGCATATTGACGGAGATAACTGTGTCACAAGATGCGTGTCCACTCAAATTAGTAGTGGGAGTAGTGCAAGCCCCGGTCCTAGAAACCTTCTGATTTGGGCTTCCTCTTCTATTTCGGGTCCGAATCTGAATTTGTGAAGACCGACAAAAAAAAAACAGAACATATAATCATGAAGACTGGTACAAAAAAATAGAAGAGAAAGAAAGGAGGAAAAAATACAGAAAGAGATAGAATAAAAATGAGAGCGAAAAAAGAGAAAGAGAGAAAGAAAGAAAGAGGGGGAATGACAGAGAGAGAGAGAAAGAGAAAAAGAAAGAGGAAGATGAGAAAGTGAGAGAGAGAGAAAAGGACTGGGGGAATGAAAGAAATAGAAAGAGAAAGAGAAATCCAGTGAAGTATAAAGTCAATGATATTACCTGTATATTTTCCAGCATTGTCTTTGATAAAATCCTCAAGAATTATGGGAAGACTGGCGAATGACGACGATCTCGCCAACTCATATACTGAGGGCTGGTGGATAAAAATGCATGAAATAATGTGTGTCAAGGTAAAACTATAATTTTATTTGCTAGTGAGAGATTTTTTTAACAAAACAGTGTATGAACTGACAAGGCTCCATTGACAAATGCCATGTTCAGGGATGCCAGTTAGAATTGATCAGAGGGCCTGAAAATCACCTAGAATGAGCTATTTTGTATACAAAAAAGTCTAAACTATGGTCTGAAAATACCTCACCAGGGCCTGAATTCAGGCTATTGCCTGAAAACTGGCATCCCTGCATGTTATACACAAAGCAAAGTCTTCAAAACCTGTGCCTATATCTCTGACTATATCAGGACAGTAACAACTGCCCCTGGGTCAAATGTGAAGCCACAGCTAACAAATCAATCAGTGAGGAAGCTGTGTAAGCATTTAAAAATGATAATTACAATTATGATGATAATAATACTAATGATAGTAATAGTAATAATATTGATAATACTAATACTAATAACAATGATACTGATAACGACAATAATAACAATAATAATAATAAACATAATAATAAGAGGCATTTGTATTGTGCCATCCATCTAGAACTTCTATTCTGAGGCTCACAAGGAAAAATAGATAAGAAATAAGAGTCTGAATGAGTGCCATATTCTTGTGTCAAGCATTGCTATGACAATTTATGATTTCATCTATCATTTGAAACTCTGTAATGATGAACTCCAAAGGTAATTTGTTGGACAGAAAGGGTGCTGCAGCCAAGAAAGCCCATCTAAAATGATCCAATTATATCCTAGTCACACCAATGAGACCGACACAACAGACACAAAACTGACAAAACTTTCATGCAACTGTTTTCTCTCACCATTTACTGGTATTGGACTCTGAAGGGAGGTACAAATCATGGTCACAAATCTGCGGAATTTGCATTCTATGATAGTTCATTATTGAAGGAAAGAATATTATCTAAATATCATAATGGTGAGAGCAACCAGTGGCATGAATGGCCTGCCATAGTTAAGTCCAACTTAAGGTCGATCTTAGTCTTTGTGAAACACCCCCCTGAATGGATAAGAAGATCAGTCTGGGATTAGTATGGGGTTGGTTTTGGTAGGTTTCTTAGGAGACGTTGCTAAGTGGTCTAACCACGTTACTGGGAATGCAGATGTCTCGAGCTTTTCCCGGGCACGGCATTTACATGTATGTCGCCATTTTTGTTGTGGAAAAGTATCATTTCAATTTCGATTAAAACACATATTGTTCATGAATCGTCTGCCCACATTTAACTCTTAACCGATGAGATTGAAAGGATTTCTTATTAAACCCATTCTATAAAATCCTGTGACCGGGTAAATAATAAGTGCTTTGGTCGGTTACGCTGTAACTGGTAACGTGCTTTATGAGAAGCAGTTATTATTATTATTATTACTATGACTAAGGCATCAGTAGAAGATGTATAAGTGCTTTGGTCGGTAACGCTGTAACTGGTAACGTGCTTTATGAGAAGCAGTTATTATTATTATTATTACTATGACTAAGGCATCAGTAGAAGATGTACAAGTGCTTTGGTCGGTTACGCTGTAACTGGTAACGTGCTTTATGAGAAGCAGTTATTATTATTATTATTACTATGACTAAGGCATCAGTAGAAGATGTATTAGTGCTTTGGTCGGTTACGCTGTAACTGGTAACGTGCTTTATGAGAAGCAGTTATTATTATTATTATTACTATGACTAAGGCATCAGTAGAAGATGTATAAGTGCTTTGGTTGGTTACGCTGTAACTGGTAACGTGCTTTATGAGAAGCAGTTATTATTATTATTATTACTATGACTAAGGCATCAGTAGAAGATGTATAAGTGCTTTGGTCGATTACGCTGTAACTGGTAACGTGCTTTATGAGAAGCAGTTATTATTATTATTATTACTATGACTAAGGCATCAGTAGAAGATGTATAAGTGCTTTGGTCGGTTACGCTGTAACTGGTAACGTGCTTTATGAGAAGCAGTTATTATTATTATTATTACTATGACTAAGGCATCAGTAGAAGATGTATAAGTGCTTTGGTCGGTAACGCTGTAACTGGTAACGTGCTTTATGAGAAGCAGTTATTATTATTATTATTACTATGACTAAGGCATCAGTAGAAGATGTATAAGTGCTTTGGTCGGTTACGCTGTAACTGGTAACGTGCTTTATGAGAAGCAGTTATTATTATTATTATTACTATGACTAAGGCATCAGTAGAAGATGTATGAGTGCTTTGGTCAGTTACGCTGTAACTGGTAACGTGCTTTATGAGAAGCAGTTATTATTATTATTATTACTATGACTAAGGCATCAGTAGAAGATGTTACGACTTACAGCAGTAAGGCAGTAAGATGCAAAGAGCCATTTTGAGAACTTGCCTTCTGTCTTCTTGGTTGAGCAGAGAGCAGCTACCCCTGATCCTATTGCACATATCAGTTCTGTATGAAGAGAAATTCAATCAATTTAAGAAAAGGTTGAGCTGCAGAGAGTGAAAATTTGTGAGCTCTAATAAGCCAGTTCTGAGATCGAGATAAAGGTCATTTGTACCAAACTGTTAACCCATCAAAATGAATACTGGACATGTGAAATTTTATAGCAATGAATTACATACTTCATCCAAGTTTGGTCTGAATTGCTTCGATGCTTTTCAAGTTATCGCTGCCACAAGATATTTTGGGGGTAGTTTTGAACACTTTGATGACCCTGTGACCTTTGACCTCTTACACCCAAAATCTAATCGGTTCATCCTTTGGTGCATATTCACACTTCGTCAAAGTTTACTTTAAATTGTTTAAATGCTTTTCAATTCACCACAGTAACAATCATTTTCTGGTAGTTTTTAACACTTTTATGACTTTGTTAACTTTAACCTCTTCCACCCAAAATCTAATCAGTTTATCCTTGCGTGCAAATATATTCTTGATCTGAGTTTGGTTAAAATCTACTCAATGGTTCTTGAGTTTTCATGGTAATGAAAAGCAGGACGTATAGACGGAAGTTAAGACGGACGGACAACCCCAAAACATAATGCCTGCGGCACCATCTTTGGTGGCGAAGGCATGAAAATAGAACACCTCTTTCCTCTTTACTTACTCTTTTCAGCAACAAAGTGTCTGATGAGGTCACATAAAATCCTGTCCTTGGTCAAATCATAGAGGGCGCCTGTACAGTCTGGTATCAACAAGGCTGCATATCTAGAAGCTGGCCAGAATACAAGAGAAAAAGAGCAGACAGCTCTCTATTAATGTTTCAAGGCGTCAGATCAAATCAAGCAAACCTTTGCCAACATTCAACCAAAGTCATCACAACACATGTGCTCTAATCCTGTAACAGCAGTCAACATTAGAACAAAATTTCTCTTCATTTGGCATCATCATTTGGCATTATCAGAAGAGGTAAAATTTATAGGCGACAGTGCATCTAGATATAGATACCACGAGCGAAAAGAACGGAAAAGCACTACACAACAGAATTAAGGCTCACTGGGCCAATAGCTCATGACAAACAATAAGGCAAGCATTTGATGAGTATCTGCTGACTCCCTCAAGTGGCTTAAAAGTTTTATTTTATTTTATTGTTGATCTCTCGAAATAAGTCTAATATTGTACTAAAGAACCAGGGGGGTGTTTCACAAAGATCTTAAGTCAAACTTAACTCTAAGTTGGACTTCAACATTATGGAGAGCTCTTTTGTAGCCTTAAAACAAAATATATTCAAAGACGAAAATTCAAGTATTTTAGACTTTTTAACAATTCCATATCAAGAACATGAATTTCCTTGATAATAGAAAACATTAATGATTTTAATCAACATTTTATGCCTTTTAAAATAGCTGGTACAAAATATTTTCATAGATGCTAACGGCTTTCTATAATTGTTAAGTCAAACTTAGAGATAAGTTCAACTTAGGATCTTTGTGCAAAACCCCCCCCCCCCCCCCCCCCCCCCCCCGTTAATAGTATTGCATAATTATTCTGCGGTCTATCTTACGTTCAACAGCATCCAGTCTGAGAGGCATGGAGTATGGCTTGGAACGGAAGTCGCTTATCCATCTTTTACTGTTATCATCATGTCCTACAAAGTCTCCTAGTCTACCCTACAACAAATAGTGAGACACAGAGAGAGAAAGAGGGGGCGGGGGAGACATTGGTTACTTTATTCATCTTTCGAATAAATTATGACAATACAATAATCATTCTTATCTGACTTGACTGGAGCTGAAAAAGATGAGGTAGGAAAGACACGAGGAAAGAGATTTTACACAAATTGTCACACGAGGCAACAGAAAGAGTGAGAGCCAAGAGACAGATAAAGGATAGTGTAAATTAGTTATAGAAAGAAGATAAAGACAAAAGATAAATATTCAGTGTAAGGGAAAAGTATATCAAGAATCGCAAGAATATATCATATTGCCATCATTTTATTAAAACGGGTAAGAGCGATTTATTCCAACTTTATGGAAAAAAGTGTACAATGTTTAGGTTACAATTGTCTAGGCATATATTGTAACCTCAGACTTTGTCAAACAGGCAGTTTACAAGAAATAGCAATGGCACATTTAATCTACTACGACAGCTCCATGCAGGTAACATTTCATAAATAGTAGGATTAGCACTTGGTTTCTTACAATAGGGTTTTCGGTTAGAATATTAACATTTCGGTATTGTTGGCCTACAATGCTTAGTTCATGCTCGGTTTCAGTTAGGAAATACATCCAGTTTTAGAAATGATTATCTGAAAGTGATTGTCATTGGGGCAATATAAGCAAAATCCTTGGAAAAGCTCCCCGTTTTATTTTAACTGTCTCGATTCATTCATTTACCTCTATTGAAGCGAGTTGTACATTGAAGGCTGAATGTGCCAAGGTGAACGCATGGATGAAAGACTGAGCTTGGATTCCACCTGTATAATTCACAGAAATTAGAGGAAAAGAAGACGAAGAATAAGAAAGAGAAGAGGAAAAAGGGACCAGGAAAAAAATTAGAAAAAAGGGGCAGACCTATTACTAATGTGGGGGATTCTTAGGTCTCATCCCCTAGACTCATTCCTGAATACAAGGGTGGAATAATATCTACCCCATCCCCCTATTAAAAACAAGCATCTGAATGCAATACGTCTACATCTAATGAAGATAGATTTCCTGATGTAAAAATGTATATCCAAAGACCACATAACTGATGGACGCAAGTGGTCACTCACAAGGTCAGGAAATATCATATTGAGAATTGGGTTTTAATGAAGTCAATCATTTGGTCATTGAGAAGGTGAATGTAGGATTAAAACCCCAAAATTTGTCTCTGATATCGACCCTTGTTCCGCCGAGACTAGGTACGTCTGGCTTCGCTGTCCACCTCTAGATCGACTGGGAGCGACACAGAAGTACATCATATGGGTTGGTAAGGCTGCAAGGGTAGCACTTCAGCTCAGTTTGTGTGTGATTTCTGATCTCATCGTCTGCACTATTACTACTAGTCTATAGATCTATATGGCTTCAACTAGTTCAAGAAAACTGACAGATTAGCTGAAGGTGATCCCTTATGTATAGACAAACCAAGGGCAAACTTTTCGCTGGATTCCAGCAAAAATTGACTAGTTACCCCCACCCCCCCTCCCCTTGTACTTGTGCATGCGTGGATCTGGAAGCTCAATTTTTAACAGAGTCAGAGACTGAAACTTCATTTCAGTTTCACTTTCAGTCTTGATCTAGATCTAGAACAAAAATCTGCTAAAAAAATAGGAAATTTATCAATTTCTGAAGTTGTCATCACTATAATAAAACAAAGGCAAAAATTTAGATTTTTGACTTCACTCGATGGCTCTCATTTTACGGCATTATGTAACACCCTATAATTTAGTATAAAAACATATCGTTACAATGCGGCCACGACTCTGCTCCATGCATGAACAGGGAGCGGCCCCGCCGACGCTTTCGGCGGCGGAGCTCCCTGGAGCCACTAATGACATGTGCTGCATGCTTTCGCCACACTGGTCGGTTGGGAATTACCTTCTGAACTTGAACTAAGTAGCAACAGACACTGTGGCTTGGCCATATCTCTGTTAAGGTCAGAGATGAACTCAAAATGGCATATCCCTCTTTCCACACATTTCTAAGAAACCACGTATAAAGCGAACTTTGAAACAATTCTTTGCTTTATACACAGAAAAGAATACGTGGGACCCTACTATATATTACAAAGCGGACGTACGTACAACAATGAATGGGCGGATCGGCAGGCTCGTTCAAATGTATTTGAAATAAAAAATATGTTCAGTTTATCAAAATTACCCTTGAAAAGAAAAAACCTACAAATACATTTTATTTTTCACTGCCAACTATTTAAAAAAACAATTTGTTAACGTGAAAAGTTCTAAAAATGAGACTTTCTTGGCTTCATGTTTAATATCCAAAATTGAATGCGTGCGCGCTATCGCTGCTGCATGTAGCACGTTTAGCTTGCTACTATTGTGCATATAGCATGTGAATTGAAAAGTAAATGCGTGCGTGCGCTATCTCCCATGCACGCTGCTGTGAAATAAAGAAAACCGACGCCGAAAAATCGTGATATCTTATCGTCCACCATTTAAGAAATTTCTACGGAAGTTACAACTCTAGAACAGAGAAATAATTTGAGAAGTTTACGGCTCATTTCAGGGATGCTAGGATTGAGGAGTATTGCTGTTCAATTTCTGTCACTTTAAGCATAGAAACTGAAACATGACGCAGTATTTGCCTCCGAATTTGTTGGCTCTGTTTGCTCCACGCGAGCCCATTCGCTATCTTCCTCCTCTAGACAAGCTGCCTGAGGAGAAAAGAACCGACGGTTACAGCGGAATATCAAGCTATGTACAACTCTTTGAGGTATCTATAATCTGCTTTATAAGCGGCACATTATATTTTATAGTGTATAGACTAGCTTATATTTCATAACTTTCTTTGGCAGAAGTGGGGAGTGAAATTGATCAATGAAGGGTTGTGAAGGGGTTTGAATGATGAGGCAAATTCATACCAAAAAAATATTGACTTAGTTGAAAACATATCTGACAATCAGTCTGAACCATATCAGAGCAAAGGTTAAAAAAATTGTTTTTAGGTGCTGTACAACCAAAGAAATAAAAGGAAAACTGACCAGATATTCAAAGCCAAGGAGCATCATCGCGGAATCCGTTTTTTCGCATCACCAATCAGTAGGGGCGCTGGTCCAAGAATGAGGATCGTCCTCATAAACAAAGATATCCTCATAAACAAGGACAAAATGCGTCCTCAAAAATAAGGGTCGTCTGCATTTTCGAGGACGTTTTTTTTCATCGGCGCTCTGGGGGTTTCATGTTACAGAACGGCCGCTGGCGATGCCAAAAATGGATTCCCCGGGGGAAAATAGTTCACCGTCTACTTTTATGGGTTGTCCGTCTTCCCAAGGATTTATTGCTTATAATGTGAAAGTCTCTGTACAATGTCAATGTAAAATGCATCAAGAAAATCATTGCAAAATCTGTTTTTTGCATCGCCAATGCGCCGATCAAAAATATGAAACGTCTGCTAAAATGCAGACGGTCCTTATTTTTGAGGACGCATCAGTCCGTGTTTAGGAAGACGATCCTTGTTTATGAAGACGATCCTTATTCTCAGACCAGCGCCCCTACGGCAATGCGCGGATCAGAAATACGAATCACTGCGATCCTTTTTTTTTTAGGACGCATCGCGTTTACGAAGACAAAAAAATGAAAGTAACTACAAACGCGAACATCATTCTAGGTGTTCTTAAATTGTCAGTGAGAGAATTCTAAATTCTATTTGAGATAGATCTAAATATAATAAATTAGACCAACCAACGCACCTCACTACCCCCTCATCCTCCTCGATTGGTTCTTAATGGGACGTTGAGTATTTTAGAAGAATTCAGAAGATTCAGTAGATCTCTAATGACTATTCAAATGCTTGTTTATTTCTCCATTTGACATTTTGTTTTCTCGATCCTTTTGATCTGTTTAAGGCTGATTCACCGCAAGAAGGCCATTCAGATTTCTGCATGCGCTCAAAGCGCCATCTACATGTAGTGCCGAATGAATGTGCCTAGCATGATTGTGAAATGGTGTTGAATTGATGGTCTGTGTTAGAATTTAAATGGTCTGTTATACTTCTTTCTACTCATACAAAGCACTTTAAAGGGGTCAAGAATTTAACCAAAACTTTGGAAATGTGATACTGGAGACTCCGGTATCACATTTTCAAATGAGAATCCATTGTGGTATGGCTTTAATATAAAGCAGGGCTTAAATTAATCCAAGGCCACCAAGGCCATGGCCTTGGATGCCCCTTTGATTGGCCTCAATGCCCCTCTCACTGGCCTTGGAGATTTTGTTTGCCCTTTCCAATTCTTCCTATTTGTGCTGATATAGAAAAGTGGCCTTGCCCTAAAAATATTGAAATTTAAGGCCTGATAAAGTATGATGATTCTATTTTGCTGTACATGATAGGATTCTGTATATTATCTGTGTTGTGTTCTTGTGCATGTAGGATCCCGCTGATACCCCTCCACCAGCCAGAGGAGAAACAAGAGAAGAGAAACGTCTTCGCAAGATGAAGGAGAAGGAGGAGATGTGCAAGCATAAGCTCGAGAGTGAAGTTGAAGAATGTAAATATATATGGGTTCAAAGAAACTTCTATATTCACATTTATAACTACTGGTACAGTAAACTCTGCAAGAGTCTGCATTTTGGAAGGGAAAATTCATAAATTTCTTATTTTTAATCAAAATTTGCTAAAACTTTCAGTGACCTTTTCCTCTTGTGTATCTGCTTCTATTAAAACCAACTTAATATCAGGGTAGACTTCCCCTCTTGAGTTGAATCCATCGGGACTGCAAAAAATGGTTCAACTCGTACAAAATTTGATTTGGGAAGTGTAAATAATCCAAGTATTGCATGGTTTGGTAAAAAAATAAACCTGTATTTGACTTGTTCAACAAGTTATGCAGAGTATACACATTTTCTTTCTAAAATTAGTGATTCAATGGTTCTACAAACATTTGCTCAGCTTTAATCCCTCCGCTGTCTTTAAATGTAGCCTATACTACACCAACCAAATTTTTACTTTTATAATTCATTATTTTTAACATTCAAGTCTCACTGTAACATGTTAAAATCCCTTGTGGACTGCCCTGTTGATCATAGACCAGTTGTTATTGGAAGATTTGGCATACAACCTATATTATTAATAATAATAATGATAATGAACGTTACTTGTATAGCGCATATCACAAAGAAAGTCCCTATGCGCTTTGGAAAGAAGGAACTCAAGATAGAGCAGAATAGGAAATGAACAATTATGCCCGATACTGGCGATACATAAAAATAATTAATTACAAACAATGAAACAACAATGATACGCAATTCCTATCTTAGTCCTATATTGAACCTGGGTTTTTTCGCATGCCATAACAGCCCATGTTATGGTGTGTAGTAAACCCCAGGGAAAGTAAAATGAGTATAGAGAGCTAATATTTCATCCCCTAATCAATTCTGTCCGTGGGAGTTTGCTCTTTGAACCACATACCGGTACTATATTAGAGGCACTTAATGTATGGGGCACTTACAGAATGGGAGTAGTTAAAAGTTTTAAAACAATGACAATTACTTAATATATCAGTCGAGTTGAAATTGTATTTCATTCATTGATATAAAAAATAGATTTGCAAAAGTTCTAGAACAGATCACGAAATACTAATGCATGAATGAGGAGACAGCTTAATAATATATTTGTAAAGCGCTTAGAGACATTTGTGATAAGGGCTATATAAAAGCTAAATATTATTATTATTATTATTAAAGTGCGTCCCAGGAAAAAGACAAAATAAAATTAAAAGGTGTCATATGAAAGCGCAGAAATTGAACTTTCTAGAAATGTAATTTTCTCTTTGAAATTCAGATACCGCCCGCCAAATGACTTTTGGGTTTCCTCTCTTCAATTTAATTTAATCACTCATGCATGAAATATGTATCAAATGAAAGAAGAGGATCTAAGCTTTACAAACATGTGTCGTTTATTGATTTTAATTGTGATTAAGTTGAGATAAAACATCAATAATTCTCGGTTTCTTTTTTTCTGGGACGCAATGTATAAATGGCAAGAGCCTTATTAGTACTGCCACCAAAAATTTAACAGCAAACAAACAAATATGACATGTATGTATACAGAGTTCATGCAAAACAAAATGAAACGATACAGAGATAAGTGAAAAGCCTTATCAAAGATAAGGTGTATTAACAATTATAAATATTCAATATTAGTGATTGTGAACTCTTTTTGCAGAAAAGGAGGTCATGTTTACCTATTATTCGTACTCAACAGTATGATTTTTTGGTAATGATGAACAGTGCATCCAAACTATGGTTGACAGTGCTCTAATTATATAATGGATGTATGACTATGAAGCATGACATTTTTTATTTCACTTTCTCTCTCTCTCTCTTCTCTCTTCTCTCTTGATACAGGGGATGCCCATAGTAACGCAAGTGCAACATCAAATGCCTTCAAGACACTCTTTATAGCCCGTGTGGTAAGTGGTCAGCGGAAATAAGTGCTTTTTTATCAAGGCGTTTTCCAGTTACACAAAGCTGGTGAAGTAATTGACACATTTACCTTCTTCATTTAGATACCATCATACTTTCAGTTCACACTCAGATGTGACAAGTTAAGAAGATTTGAACACATCTTGAATATCCGACAACCGTACAACACCGCCCATACACTTGACGTTCTTCTTTCTCTTTCTCTCCCTCTCTCTTTCTCTCTCTCTCTTTCTCTCTCTCTCTCTCTTTCTCTCTTTCTCTCTCTTTCTCTTTCTCTCTCTCTCTCTCTCTTGTCTTAAAGATGCAGTTGTTCCTGCATGGCTTGTAATACAGTAATAGGTAGTGTGAAGTATACATTGTATTTAATTTGACTCATTCCTTTCTTTTTTCTGCAGAACTACGATACGACGGAGTCAAAGCTGAGGAGAGAGTTTGAATCCTATGGTCCTATCAAAATGGTAAGGAAGCAAGTCCATTTCCTTTATCCTTCTTATCAAGTTCTTTTTCAAATTGTTCATCTACATGTACCTACATATTACCCATTTCCTATGATATTAAAGGGATTGGGTAAGTTTGTCTCAGATTCTGAAACAAAATCCTGGATTAAGCTTGTGCTGCAATGATAATTATAAACCTTTAGGTCAGTCAGGAACCCCGTGACTTTTACAAGCCGATCGTCTGTCTGATTATCAAGATATTTATGATTGGAAATCTAAATCAAATTTTGCGTTTTCCTAACGGTTTTCATAACACTGCAGTCGATTGGGGAAAACAAGTATAGTAAAACCAGTTACTCAACGTTTTTTACTTTTTTGGAGGCACTTCTTGATCATTTTGAAGCGCATTTTTGGGGGGCTTCCATATCACAGACACTGATAACACGTAGAGCCGTGTATCTCAGATTTAGCATTGTTAAACGATGCCTTTAAAACCAAAAACTTTTGTAGATTGCAAATGACAGGGGTTTTCAAGGCACAAAACTTGTGCAAATCTAAATTCTCTGTATCGTGACTAGATGGTATGTAATATGTCGTTCCATTTTTAATATCATTTATTAGATGGGAATTGAATTTAAATTATTCAGTGACGGATAAGAATAATAATATATACCCCGGTATGATGATAAATGAGATTTGTAAGGTGCCAAATCTACTTGAAATCAAATGCTCAAGGCACACTTGTGCAAAAAATCAAATCAAATGAAGCATCTGCATTATAAACAAAAGAACAACCAGATTAAAGTAGAACATACAAAATTGGAAGATGCCACTGCAATTCTTTTATCTTGCCTACTACATCAGTGAAAAGAACAGATGTACCTATTACCTTGTGAACTATTTGTACTATCTCACTCATAACCATGACATATTTGCATACTTCTCTCCCAACTCACAGATCAGCATTGCCCATGACATCAACACAGGGAAGCCTAAAGGATATGCTTTCATTGAGTACGCCCATGAGAGAGATATGCATTGTAAGTATACAATAATCCAAATGACCCTTTCTGCATGTGGGACATACTATTCACTCACATTTCTGGAATGGAATCTTTTCTTTTTTCCCCTCCAACTCTTCTGCAGATAATTGTGAATGTGTGCTAGTGTGCGAGTACAGGTTGACAAGTCGAAAGGAACTTGTAAGTTAGTCATATGTAATGCAGTAAGACTGTTTGATGCGTAGTTCTGGCTTCCTGGTGTACATATTTGTTGGAGAAAAGCCACAAAAAAGCTTGATTCGCCCCCTTTTCAATCAAATTTTGTGTTTTGAAGGAAAAGTGAGACTGCTTGTGAAACATCAGACAGAAATCCAAAGTGCTCCCTGCTGTAAACAAGAGTTGACTTATCTTTGTGCACCGTAGTAAATGTATAGACTCCTTCCTCCACATTTCTCAGGAATTTGTAAGATAATGAAATCTTTAATAATCAATTGTTGTAATACAATGAAATCTGTGTTGTGTAGTGTACAGAATAAATCATGAGCATATATATGTATTATCTATCAAGAGTTCAATATATATTGGTAAGTGTGTCATATAGACCTGTGTGTTCTTTTATTCATTCTTGTAATATGACTGCTGAGATGTTCAACAATGTTGGTAAGAGGTACAGGTGACATATGAGAATGTATTATTACATAGAGTGTTTGGTGAGTATGGTATCTTCAAATGTGTGATATGAATTGAAAAGTTGTAATCATTGCCAGTTGAGGAAAAAAAAGAAGAAGATTTGGTCTTGTGTCATTAATGTTTTCTTCCATATCGTGAAGGGATAACATTGTTGATAAGATCAAAATATTTTAGAAGCTACATGTAGGTTCTCGTAAAATGTTGATTAAACAATTCTGTTTTACTATATACATCTCTTATTTCCCTATATTTTTCTTTTTCACCTTTTGTTAGGTATGGGTACCTTATCGTGCATGTTATAAAGTTCCTGAAGAATTTCAAATATTGTTACAAGTTAGATGTCCACTAACATTGATTCCTTAGACTAAATAAGAAGGTTAATATGTTATTTTGTTCTCTGTATGAATTAACATATTTTGACTATGATAAATGACATGCATAGATCAGACTAGCTCTATCAATCTTTCTCTTTTTATCACTCCCAACACAGCCACGCAATTTGAACGTGTGCGCTGCTTGCTCATTGGCTAACGCTCAGCCATGCTTCATTATGATTGGCTAGTGGCTAAAGATACATGTCAACCATTAGGTTTGTATGTTGGTAAGACTGTAAATCCCTCTTGTGGCGAGAAAGAGAGAGTGATCGCAATCGACCAATCAAATCCCTCAAAGTTAAATGCAGTACAAATTAGCAAAAGCATATTTTGGCAGCCAATATAAACTAAAAGGTAAACCATCCTTACATGTATTTCTACATTGAATTTAAACTCCCTTCTTTTTTTCTGTTTGCAAAATGATCAAAATAAAATAGTTCCCTATTTGTTTATAGTGAAAGCCTATTCTACCCGAAATACGATAGACACATTTGTCTACTGCTTCATACTACGTTTCTAACTGCTTTACATGCAATTATTATTATCCCTTGCGAATATTGATTTTGGTTTTGGACTTAAATGCTTTACCGTTTTGGGTGAAAGAATTAAAAAACCGGGTGGGATACATGAAATCTTAACTAATATTCAGATGAAGTCAATATCATAATCCTTCGACCTTCAAAGATTCTGTCCATTTCTGAGAAATGTGAGATTCATGTTGGTGGTGCTAGGTGTTATACATCCGTGATGCTAAAGGTGATATGTGAACGGAGATGCAATGATGAAGGTTAAAGATATGTGTGAGAATTGATAGGTGTGGTGTACTGCTTTATAGTGATGTTAAAGTGTCGACTTTGTGTATGCATGATAGGTAGAAATTTCACAAAAATAGGGGTAATTTGGGAGATGTTTGACCGTTTGCAGAGGATATAAGGGAAACCATTCTTTTTGATTTAAAGAGCAAGAAATATGACAAAAGAGAAGGAGCCTGTAACCCGAATAATATAAGGCAAATTCCCCCCAAAAAACAATACTTTCTGTGTTATATTTAGAGCATATTTTGTACAAAAAGGGTCATATTTTGGGGGAAATGGTCTTGAAAGTCCACAAATGTAGGGCCATTTGTTTCACTCCAGTCATGCGTCCCCTCTTTGAATGTGAAGTGACACCACCAGGTCGATGTGTAAGAAAGTCTTAGCTGCCAAGTGCCATCCATTCCCATTTATGTTTTATGCAGACCAATTCCCAGTTTTAACTTGAAAGATTGGTTGTTTGTTAGGAATAATGTTTCTACTGAGAAAAGTATACCCAAAAGTTGTAGAGTGATGGTTGTTGCGTTGTATTGGTAGAGAACATGTTGAGGATATTAAAAAGTTGAAAATGATCTGGTGATTGGATAGAAAGATCGATAAAGTTCAAAGGTCATGGAGATGACCAGGTTGTCTAGGTTACAAGGTCATTCATTGTCAGCCGCAGTCTTCCTGGAAGAGCATTTTCTGCAGACGTCATTCTCCAGAGTCTAGATATCATTGAGTTCATCTACGTGGTACAGGTATCGGCGTTACAGATTTGTTTGTCACTCTTGGTGATGTAAGAGAATTGAAGTGTGTGTGTCTGACCATCAATAACTTGGGAGCATGCTTGGAAATATCTGTTTGTCCATCCGTCTGTTTATTGTCGTCAAGGTTGGCTGAAGGGGGTGATGTAAACTGATGTTCCAGAGAATCTTCATGAGCAACAGGAAAAGAAACTTCAAGAGCAACAGGAAAATAAGAGTAGTGAATGTATTTAATCATTTCTATCATGTATAGATAACGTGTTGTAGTAATTGTGTATAATTTGTTGGGAGAAATGTATTTGCACGGTAACTATTAGGAACATTTCACATTTAGTTTCTGTCTATGAATCGTATTCTTTCTTTTTGGGGTTCTTTTTGTAAACACCTTTCATGAAAAGGAATTTATATTTTAATATGGCTTACATGCCTGTATTTTGGGGGTTACAGACTCACAGGACATTGTCCCAAAGTTGGATGTGTAATATCTCATAGGAATTTGTGCTACACAATTATAAAATCATATCAAATTAGAATTTGATTTCTTGACCAATATTGATCTTTTTTTCAGCTTTCTTCATTGTAATTCTTTGTGTGTATAAGAATGATATGACAAATTTGAGTATGTCAAGTTTTCCACCCTTTTATCAAATTATCAAAGCATTGACTTTAAAATTTGAAACTTGAAATTTGTCTTAATTTCATGAAATGAAATATGCTGAAATTGAAATCCTGTTTCCCTTTGTTACTGTCAAATACATTGACTTTTTTTTCTTCTTTTTTGTTGTCGTGTTGAATAAATGAAGAAAGATTAATGGTTCTGTCCAAAGCGTAAGTAATCCACACTTAAAATGAACAAGTGCATTGGTAAGTCCTGTGTCCACATAGAAACAAGAACAAATGCACTGTGCTTGTTTCTTCAAAAAAAGAATGACCTCGTACAGTCTGTACATTCGGTAGGCCAATTCCCCCTAAGCAAAGTGCATTGGTAAGTCATCAGGGATGCAATAATAATAATAATGCACAAGTAAGTGTGTTCCTGTATGACTGAGCTCAATACTACTCCATACGTAGACAGCTAGCCATCTCAATCATCTGCTAAGATCAGATAAGTATAAAGTAAAGAGATTGGTAAGTTGTTCATTCACAGGATGTACAATCAATGCACAATTTGTGATGCAATTCTAGTTGTTTCAGAAAAAGAAGAAAACATTTCAAAAAGTAGATTTTAAGTAAACCCAAGTTAATTCTGAAGTAAGAAAGGAAAATGATAAATCGAAGGAAATCTCTCATGAAGTGGAGTGAACATAATGAGACATTAATTTGTTCTTTTGTGAATGATTTTTTTTATAAATCTGCACAATAAGGGGGCTTCCTTTTATTTTGCTAGAATAAAGATATGAGGAGTTGATATTTTGGTAGTTATAAGCCTGTAGAGCACCCCATTCACTTCCAATCATTCCTCCTATAGGAGATTCCTGTCTTTTCATTAAAAGGTTTGTGGGTGAGATACCCAGAAGACTACCGGTAATGATAATTAGCAAAAACAATTTGGAAGCACCAAATCTAAAAGAGATAATTTTGGAGAGTTTTTGTGGACATGTGTTTTTCTGATCTTAAATTTGTTATAAATTAAGTTTCTTTGTGACCCTGACTACTGGTCTCTATAATAACTAGATATATATTAGAGTAAGCTCTATCATTGATACTTGGTCAAAGTAAAGATCAAGATGCGCTTCATTGATTTGCCAAGTTGGAGGACAATTTAATAATCCTTCACAGAAATTTCTATAGAGTTCTAATCCTTTTGTCCTCTTGCACAACCTTTGTGAGCCAGAGTGCTTGAATAAACTTAACACTTTTTTCCCTCTAAAACTGGACATTCTTCTCATTTTTAACTGGGTTAGGAACATCCAACCGATGAGTTGTATATCATTTTAAAGCTGCGAAACCCCTCCTTTAAAATCACACCTAAACTCTTAGATCATATATGGTGACTGTTTGTTGATTTTGTGGTACCTGATCACATATTGTACTTGATATTTGGAATTCCAACATGTCTTGGTCCCATGTTCAGATTGATTTGGTTTAAATTGACCGATAAACTTCATGGATGGATAGGTATACAAGGATGTAGAAGCCATACAAGAAATTTGAAATCATTATGCAAAATGACACAAGTTTTGTAGAACAAACCAATGTTAGTAATGTTCAGCGTTTGTATTTATTTCAGTTCATGTTTTCGACAAAATTGGGAATTTCGACAAATTTGCTGCTGGAAGCCCCCTTTGTGTGCCTGCCAAAATATTTCAAAACTGAAAGTAAATGATCAAACAATGTCTTTCCTTTGCAGCCGGGTAAGTATGGCTTTGTCTGATAGCTGTATCATAGAGCAGAAATTATTGATATTTTGTATTGTCTTTAACAGCTGCCTATAAGTACGCTGATGGTAAGAAGATTGACAGCCGCAGGGTTCTGGTAGATGTGGAGAGAGCTAGGACGGTCAAGGGATGGACACCAAGAAGACTAGGTGAGTCAGCAATTATATCTTTAAAGGCATCATTTAACAATGTGAAATCTGAGAAGTATGGCCCTACGCATTATCAGTGTTTGTTATATGGTGTAATATTGAAGCCCTTAAAAAATTGCGCTTCAAAATGGTCATGTAGTGCCTCAAAAAAAATTAAAAATCTTTGAGTGACCGTTTTTTACCATACCGGTACTCATGTTCTCCAATAGCCTGTAGTGTTATGAAAAACCCGATGAAAAATGAAATTTTGAGTTCCAATCATAAATATCTTGATAATCAGACAGGCGTGGGATTCCTGACTGACCTAAAGGTTTATAATTATGATTGCAGCATGAGTAAAATCCAGGATTTTGTTTCAGAATCTGAGGCAATTTTACCGAGTTACTTTAACCCATCCATTATGATCTTGTATTTGCCTTTGTAGTTTTAGGTTCCTCCACATTCAATTTGTTATTCACATTTTATAGTTCTGTCTGAATAATCAACAGTCAACAGTGTGATTTTGAAGAGGAAACACCAATTAATTTGCTGTATGGATATATTTTCCCCACAGAGTAGATGATTACTTTTTCATTTTTGATACAATTGTATGTTTTACTGAGCCCAAAATTAGAAATTTTAGGGTCCATGATACACTATGATACACATGATGCCAATGATGCCAATGAATAAAATTGTTAGTTCTGGGGGCATGTGTATCGAGAGTTTAGATGCCCATGTGCCCTGGGTGCCACACTGTCTGTGTTGAGCCCGGTTTTGTTTGAAGAATTTCACATTACAAGGTCAATATGAGTACAGTCAAAATAGCGACCACCCAAGGGAAACACAAAAAGTGGTCTTTGTAGACAGGTTCCTTTAGTACATCTTTCAATGAGAAACCACTTTCAAGGGAAACAAAAACTGAAGATGGTCACTATCACTGAAGCAGGTTTGACTGTATTATCAATCTGAAGAGAGGAATGGATTATTATTCTAGCCATTTAGATGCAATGCTTTTCTTAACCAAGTATGCTTGACTGCTTTGTTTAGGTGGTGGTTTGGGAGGGACGCGTAGAGGAGGACCAGACGTTAACTCAAGGCATTCGGGCAGAGATGATCCGTCTGGAAACAGGTAAGATACAATACAGTCTCAGAGTTACAGCTTTGTGGTTCTTGATGGTCTGTCAACAATAATTCAGACCTGGGGGGTGTTTCACAAAGCCTTTTTTCAATGACAATTGACAGAAATCAGTGACAAATCTGCTGATCACCAATCAGAAGCAAGGATATCAGGAGCTTATAACAAAAACTTTTATTTGTCACTCTGATGACAAGTTTTGTGAACCCCCCCCCCCCCCCCCTGGTAAATTGCATGCACCTTGCAATGAAGTGCTAATTCCCATGTGTCGGGATTCTAAAAAGCAAGGTTCACCCTGGTATACAATTAAATTGATTTTAATAAAAGCAAAAAAATGAGGGAAACAAATAAGTGAAAACTTGACCAATATCCAATTAGAAATAGGAAAGTTATGATTTGTTGAAGTTGTCATCAGTGAATTACAAATTTGCAACACTGTGACTTTCTTCAATTTGCTCTGTACAGAAAATTTCATAAACTTTTATTTTCTTAGTTATTGATGACTAAACATATTTGTATAAATAATGTTATTTAGGATAATTGTATGATTGAAAATTTCCCAAGGGACTTAAAAACAAAAAAATTACAGGGCAAACGATAGGGGACCTCGGAAGATGCGCCAATTTGTGTCTGATTAATAGCACCTTTAGAATATTATATTTTAATCTTTATTTTGTAATCTAAATGTTTTTTTCTCAAACTTTCGCTGACCTGGTTCTCTCAAAACAGTTATAACTTTGATTTTACTTTGCACAAGATAATGCCAGTTATTTATTACACTGGTGCTACAGGTTTGTTTTGTATGAATTGGATGTATTTGATACAATACCATCATCCAATATTTTCTTCATGTCTTTACACTGCCCAAAACGATAGTCACCGATTGGTGGAAGCGTTGCGCTTTGCAACACGATGGCTCTGCAAGTTTATCATTTCCCATCGTGTTAGCTCTTTGACAAGCCATTTAACACTGATATAGGTTAATCTTGCACTGGATGCCTTTGGTATCTCTTAACATGAAAACGATGTGGCACAGGCAGATTATTTGTGTAGCATATAATGAGTTACTAAATGACAACATTTTTTCATGTTAATCTTTTCTTGTTTCATTCAGGGAAAAAGAACGTGAACGGGAACGGGAGGACGAAGAAAGTGATCGCCGTGAAAGAGACGAACCAGAACGTGAACGTGAAAGAGATAGAGATCGCGAGAGGAGACGTGACAGAGGTGATCGCGGCGATCGTGGGGATCGAGGTGATCGTGGTGACCGAGCTGATCGTGGGGAACCAAGGGAACGACGAGACAGAGGAGATAGAGGAGACCGCGAGCGCAAGAGGAGAGGTGAAAATGAAGAGCGAGAGAAGGATCCTGAACGGGATCGCGACAGGGATCGCGAGCGTGACCGTGGTGGACGACGTGACAGAGACCGTGGTGAGCGGGGCGAGCGGGACCGTGATCGCGGCAGGCGAGAGCCGCGAGACAGGGATCGAGAAAGGGGGGAGCGGGATAATAAGGATAGGGACAGGGATCGCGATCGAGGAGAAAGACGACGGGATCGCGACCGAGACCGATCCCAGGAGGAGGGAAGCAGGGATGAAGGGAGCAGGGACAGGGAAGAGGGGAGCAGGGACAGGGATGAGGGGCGAGATGAAAACAGGAAGGGGCAGTTTGAGGGTGAAGGGATGAGGAAGGGTGAGTATGGGGATGAGAGGGGGGAGCAAGAGGGGGAGGGGTATAACCGGGAGAAAGAGGAGGGTGAGGCGGGAGACGGTTACGGAGATGAAGAGAATCGGTACAAAGATGTAAAACGGGAGGAGGATTATGGGGCTGAGGAATTCGATGCTAAGCTCAAGGAATTCCGAGGGATGGAACCTGAAGATGAGGTACAGGATGAGGACCAAACTAACGGTCTCTCCAAGCAAGAAGACGATGAGGGCGCTTTTTAAGCATTTTCAAAATTGTAGTTGGGAAGAGTAGAGACTGATCACAATTTAAAAAAATGAAAGAATGAATTATCTGAAGGATAAATTTTTATTAACAACAAACTACAAGATCATATTTTTACATTTTATTTTCATCATCAATCACATTCTGTAGGGCCGAGCATAACACGTACAGGTATACCATTGTAGAAAAGACTTCTGACTTTGGGTTATGTTAGTTACATGTTCAAATTGGTAAGTGTAAACATTAGAATTAATTTGCAAAGGCTTGTCTAGAATGTAAAAGTTGATAGCTCTCTCACCGAAAGAATCCCCTCACTCAAAAATGCTGTGCTGTAAGCTACAGTCTTATGTTTGTAACAAAGCTACACCTAGGATATTATTGTATATATGTACCTTCATTTTGTCTTGTTTTTAGGTCTTTTAATTGTCAATGCTTATTTTAGTATAACTTTCTCGTCTACATGGTGATGACTATCAATGATTCCAAATGCATTTTACAGTAACTTCATCTATTCTGTCAAGGACTATTCACATATGTGTGTATTTTTTCCCCTTCAATACACATATAGATTTTCAAATTCTGGGGAAAAGGTGGCATCTATAATTAGTGTATATACATCCAATTCATCCAGTTTACGCTACCTTTCAAAGAATATTAGTATTGGTAGCTTAATTGCACCTTTTTTTTAATATCGTGGAGATTGAACAGAAGTATACTAGTATGAGTTATTTTCATAGGGGGTTAAGGTTTTAAACAATAATGGATAGAATTTTTAAAAATGTGATTGTATATTTCTCACATGTGTACACTCATTTGTTGTTATTAGCATGGGATCCAATGTGAAAGTGTACCTTTAACAAAAATGTTCAGCTAGAATGTGTGTAAGCAACCAAAACAAAATCACCCTGCTTCATATGGGCTAACCGAGTATGAAGAAAATAAAGAATAACATGAAATAACGCTCACGGAACTAAAGTCATACTTAGGTTCTTTGTGGGCCCTGTTTCATGCGAGGGCTTGCATCGAGTAGTCAAATCACAATTCACTTTTATGTTAATTGAGAATGTATATAAACTTGTAAAATCTCTCACAAAAGTGATATTTGACATTGATATTTTGAATATAATATTGTGACATGGATGCTTTAACATATAATTCTAAGTATTTTCTGGTAATTTCTACACATTAAATGTCAATGAGTCATACAACACAATACACAACACAATTTGATGTTTTATTTTTTTTAATTTTTTTTTCCCTGGAATCTAAAAATGCTTTGTATTTGTATTTCCTGAATAAAAGTCAAATGTACAGAATTGTCTGATTTTTCTCTACAGTAAAGCTGTCTTTGTTCATTTTGTTGTTGGAAAGGGAAGGAGAAAGAAGAGATAATGATGAGATGAGTAGAAGGCAAGAGGCACAGTGAGAGAAGTGATAGCAGAAAAGATGAAAGAAGATGTAAATATGAGATACAATCAGGCCTGCTTTAGTGACCACCTGTATAGAAGGATCAAATTTGTTGTTTCCCTTGAGAATGATTTCTCATTGAAACATGTACTGAGGGAACTTGTACATAAAGACCACCTGCCTATAAGGACCCTTTTACTTGTCTTCCTTGGGTGGCCTTTATAGACGGGTTTTACTGTGCATGTAGTTGGAAATTTAATGTAGAAACATAAGATGAATGATGGATGAAACATTAGAACATAAGGGTAGAGGTCTAGATTGAGAAAATATAGAGAGAATTAAATAGGAGTTTAAAGAAACTTGGTAATATTGTTCAGATTAGAGAAAGTGGTGCTGAGGTAGTGACTTCAATGCTAGATGTACGAAAGTTTGAGTGAAAACAGACCATTATTAATGATAACAAATGGGGAAAAACTTAGCTGATCAATTTCTGAATTCTCCCAACTATTTATGTCTTATTTTCACGTAAAACAGTTTGGAAAATTCAATTCGTTGGGAGAATTTACTGTTGAAGAGTGTCGCTAGGTGACGCCTTCAAAGAAAACCAGAAATATCTTTGTGGCTTGAGAATTTTTGTCAGGATTTGCACGTTAGAGAGTTAGTATAGTAGAAGGAATATAATAAGTTTCATTTAATACAAAATTTACAGTTTGTCCATGTCACCGAGTCACTTTAAAGAGGGACAGATTGAAGGATGAAATACAAGGAAATACTTTCATGATAGAAATATAAAACAAAGAATAACATGAGAAAAGATAGAAAGAAAAGTTTATAAAGGGTGAAAACGGAACAAGACCGGGATGCATGTATATGTATATACCAGTGGCGGATCCAGGGGGGGGGGGGGGCACGTGCCCCCCCGGCCCAAACAAATATGTTAAAATCAACCCCAAATTCGCCAAAAATATACTGGCAAACAGGGACGTGCCCCCCCCCTACGGCAAAAATTTTTTTTTGCTCTCACCCCCCCCCCCCCCCCCCGCTTATGCAGCGGCCGGCTGAGTCGTTGCGATTTTTTGGGGACCAAAACAAAAAAAAATCCTCTTACCCCCCGTGCCCCCCCCCCCCCCCCACCCCGCCCCTGTATACAATTTAGGAAATGAAAGAAGAAGGAATAAATCCAGGAAAAATTAAGAGACTGTCTTTAGGTAAAATGTAAAAAGAAAGTAAATTGGGGGGAAAGAGGATTTAGAAAGAAGCATTATAGAGAGAATTGAGGGGGTGGAAATAAGGTATTATGACCCCTGCCCCCCCCCCCACTCAATGTTATTTAGGGTACGCATATGCTCGTTCCCTCTTTTTGAAAGCACCCCCTATCTGAGGAATGCCAATATTTCCGAACCCCCTTTCGCGGGCTTTTCCTGCCTTGGAGACCCCCCTAAATCAGGAAAAATGCTCAATGTACCCCCCTAAATTCGAAATAATTTCTCAGGAGTCCAAAGAGATGAGAGAAAAAAAGAAAAAACACCCCCTTTTTAAAGAAATCTCCGGGTGAAAAGTCAAATACACCCTTTTTTTTACAATTCTCGGGCCGGACTTTGTCGCACGAAAATACCCCTTTACCGGACATTTTGGCAACACGCATGCGGTCATTCCGACCTCTGAGTGGGGGGGGGGGGGGGGGCGGGATTATGACAGAGAGACGGATGGATGACGAGAGACGAATATATGGCAAGATAGACAGGATAAGACACAATAAGTGAGAGAAGATGAGTATGGAGAAACAAGTGAGAGAAACAGAAGGATGGAAAATGGAGACAGCTCGAGTAGTGAGAGAAAAGACAGAGCCTTTTAGTGTAGTGAGAGAGGGAGACACATAAATACCTGGTGAGAGATAAATCAAAAAATATTTATTTGTATTTCAATTGTTTTAATCAGCATTAATATACTCTTTTAGAGTAGGTTGGATAGAAACTTTATAATGGAAAAATATGCATCAGTATAAACAAACTTGACACTTCTGTGGCGTGGGAAAGTGGTGTACCGCTATTGTTCAGGGGAAAACAAATCCTGATCAATGAATGTCCCGTCAAATTATTAACGTTTGCATGTGTCTCTTGCGATGAGAAGCCTTTTCATGTGTTATCATTAACAGACAGTAAGGTGGCAATTTCATTGTACTGAACATTCAATAACCAACAGACTTGGAGCGTTCTCTTTTATATAAATATTGTTGTATTAACATAAAGATCCACACTGTAGGCCTAGGCATACATACATGTACATCACACGCAATAGATCAAAGATTACCAGAGAGAGCCCCCCCCCCCCACCTTCGGAATCGTATAGGGCCGCTGCTATTATCTCTCAGAAAAATACCCTATAATACATTTACGTTCCTTTACCGTGTGCGTAGGCCATTTAAGGGTTTCCGAGGGTAGATTTTCCAAATACGAACTTGTTTATGATGCTTAAAATTTGTTTTTAATGTAATGGTAGTTGACATAATATAACACAGGAAACCATTTATTCAGGCGCGTATCAAGGCTTTTCCAAAATAGGGGGGGGGGGGGGGGGAGCGGAAATTTGAAAATCGCACAGCCCGTTATTTAAAAAATTCAAAATCCCAATACTGACAAGGTCATAGAAGCACTGTACCGGTAACTACCAGCGGGCACAGGCTTTGGAAAGGGGGCCGGCTCACTCCACGTCACCGTCAATTTAACTTTGAAATTTGTTATCCAATGAATACAAAAGATATATCATGAGTGCTTTTTACATGAACCCTTTTTAATAAATATATTATGCTGGATTCCGATCCAGATTGCACAACCTTTAATGATAAGATCCCAATACGCTTGCAGTTCTCAATTATGTGCACCCGTTCCTCCTTATTCCCTCATTAATTCATCGTTACCGTCACTGCCATTTACGTATATGGCCGGCCCCCTCTTCAATAAAGGCTCCCAAGACTTCTGGAATAACCCAAAATGTTCTGATTACCATATACTGCCGCTCTTTGGAGGAGCGGCGCGGCCTAGCTTTTCAGAAGTATTTGTTATACTAACCTTTTTAGACACTTTGGTAAAATAAACAAGCATATTTTTGAAAATAAGCTGAATTCCGACTCAGTTTTGCACAACCTAAAAATTAGAATATGGTCAGCCAACCCCCCCCCCGCCTCCATGCGCGCGCATTTCAGACGCAAATACCCCCCCCCAAAAAAAAAAAAAAAAAAAAAAAAAAAAAAAAATTATGTTAAGTGCCATTTATTTGTCTTTTTTCCTTTCTCACCCTGCTTCTCTCTTCTTCTTTTCTCTTTCTCTCTCTCTCTCTTTCTTTTCTTTTCTATCGTTTTTCTTCTGTATTCTTTTCTCTTCTCCTTTTTTACCCTCTTCTTTTCACTCCCTTCTCTTTTTTTTTGGCGCCGTCACAATAGGGGGGGGGGGGCGGCCGTTTCCGCCACTGGATATATATGAGCCGATAATGACTGAGTATAAGAGAATAGAGAGTCATATTAAGTTAAGTAAGGGAGACCAGTGGCTGATCTAGGGGGGGTTGGGGGGGTTGCAACCCCCCCAAACAAATCCGGGGACCATTTTTTTAAATCTTATCGCAAGAAAACGCCATTTTCACACACAGATTTTCAAAAATTTTCCCTACTGTGGGAGGGGGGGACACCCCCCTCCCACACCCTCCCCCCTCGCTCGCTCCGCTCGCTTGGACTCGGTCGCTACGCTCCCTCGCATACCACCCCAACCCCCCCTTTATAAAAAGCTGGATCCGCCCCTGGAGACAGAAAGGGAAATATACAATCATATAGTGAGAATTTGCATATTGGAAGAAAGATCGAGACTGCACGGAGAAAGAGAGAGAGAGAGCCTAAAGACAGTGAACAATAAGAGAGACAGCTGTAGAAATGAAAGATGTGAACAAAAAATGAGAGAAACGTCAGTCTGTGTGATCGAGGGAGAGAAATGTGATACATATAGGCTGACTGAGACAAAAGGAAAGAGAATGATGCAGTAATTAAAGGGGAAAATAGCCCGGAAAATAGTTAAACTGGAAAAATTTGTTACGAGCTAGAGAGACAGAAAGAAAATAATGAGAGAATTAAAGAAACGAAGACAAAATATTATCAGGGATAAAGAGGAAGATCAAGAGCAAATGAACATTGAAAATGAGAGCGACAGAAAGAGAAAAAATATGCATTCATAAATCGTCAAAAAGAGATATACAGGCTTATATACTGATTGGGAGACCTATTGAGTGAAATAAACGGAAACATTTAGAGAAAACACAAAAATACAGTGAAAGAAAGAGAATGAGAGATGAGAGAGACAGAAAACGCAAACAAAAATTAAGCTGCGACAGTGCCACGACAGTGCAGCGACAACAACAATGCGCGTATTACTATACTAGTCGATCATTCGTCATAATTATACGTTAAACGTTACGCATATAATATACGACTAGCTTTAGCTATACACGGTACATATAAAATGGGAGTGAAACATGGCGGATCCTGTACGCGTAATTTTGCTATTGGTCACAATTTCCTTTGTACTTTTTTCACCATGTCGAGCTACAACACACTGGGTAGTTACCGAAGATGGAATGATTACACAACAGGTAATGGAATGTATTTGTGTTTTCAGTTAATTTCTTTCTTGAAAGAGAGTTTGTGAAACATAATCTAGTCGGTTGTGAGGTCTATGGGAAATCATGTAGTAAAGGTGTTATTGCGCGAATGTTCAGTCCCACTCGTAGCTTAATGTGTTGGCTTATCTCTCGCAATCCCTTCAGAATTTCGAATTGATGTCACGTCAGCTCAGCTCGGTAAGGTCGCCTGATTAGATAAAACCTTAGAAAAAACTGAGACGCTTAGTTGCGTAGTACATGGAAGAAGAAAAAGAATAAGAAGAAAACAAGAACTTGAACAGAAGTTGAAGAAGACGAACAAGAACGTGAAGTTTTGAAGAAGACGAACAAGAAGAACCTGGGAACGGGAACAAGAACAAAAAGATAGATCTAACTGTTAGAAGGAAAAAAAGAAGAAGAAGAACAAAAACAAGATGAAGAAGACGACCATGAACAAGAAGAAGAAGATGACAAACAAGAACAAGAAGTCAGAATAAGAACAAGAACAGGAGCAAGAATAAGAAGAATAAGAAGACAAACAAGAACTTAAGAAGAACAAGAAAAAGAAGAAAAGGAAGAAGTAGAAGAAGAAGGAAAAGAAGAACACAAAGAGATGGAGAATCAGGAGCAGGAAGAGAAGAATGAGGAAGAAGAAGGATTAGAAAGAAAAAAGGAAAGAAGAGAAAAATTATTAAACTCAAGGTTGCTTTGGGGATGAGCAAATCAGAATTTGCATGTAATATTATAGGAAACCATAACTCGTATCCAATCGTGAATCGAAAGAAGACCCTGGTTTTATTTCTAGTTAAGAAAATAATGAAAAACAAGATAGATCTATTCTAACACTCACAGTTTTAACATTTATCAAATAATTATGTGATATGATTTGTATCAAGGTTATGCTTGAAAATGGAAAATATCTAGAGAAATACCTACACAAAAATTGTCATCAATCTCATCGGTCTGAAATTAAAGACGGTTCAATCTTCTGTGACTTTTCTACGGTAGAGCGATGTATATTTCTCCTAATTACTTGTTTTCTGTAGACTAATGGACTAAAATGTCTTTAGATGACGTTCTAGAAACATATGATAAGTCTCTTGTCAGGAAAGCTGTCGCTCATCTTGGCGCAGACGGTTTGTTAAACACTTTGTGACAAGTCGAGTGACACAGTCGTTTATGTTGTTTATCTTGTAGTTTTGACAGTTACATGAAAGAACCCCCTGGAGTCTATTTATTTTTACAAAAGGTTGGAATTCACACAGAGCAAAAAATGGTTCATATTGTATGTACATGTAGAGTCTAGATCTATTTAAGTTCTACAAAATAGAATTGACATATCTCCATCTTCTTCATCTTCTTCTCCTTCTCCTCCTCCTCCTCCTCCTCCTTCTATACTATTGTAATGAAACAACTTTGTAGCTTTTGTTTTATGTCTGCCTGACTTGCAAAGTGCATACCTGGTTCCCTGACTTAATAGCAACCAGGCATGCAGTCAAGAAGTAGATTTTATTGATATGGCTTTGTTGGTTTTGTTTGATGTCTGCCAGACTTGCATTTAGCCAGGTGGTAGATTGCTTTACCTCTTATTTATGTGAGGCGAATGTTATGTACTCATGCTCTAATTTGTCTGGATTACCATGCCAGAAGAGAGAATAAAAATGTGGACCTCGTGTAGTGGCATGATGCGGATAGACTAGAGCCTGTAGAGATGTGATGTACCTGTAGGGAGTGGCAAGACTGTCAATAGATAAAAGTCTATCAGACCGCCTGTTGTATCATGTTTGATATTTTGCCTGGACTTTAATAAAGCAGAATGACTCTGAACTGAATACAGTATACACCTGTGCCCGCGTCCTTATTTTCTTGTTTCACTACACTATCATCAATATTCATCATCATCATTTGGAGAAGCTTTCCTGGGGAGGCTGTTGTGCTTTCTTCTCCCATTTCGAGGGGTCAGTGACACAAAGACATAACTCCATTTTGGCCATTTTGAGAAAAAGTGGTTTAAGTGTCACTGAGCACATGGGCCTTAAGGAGTTAAGTCTATGTTTCACTAGCCATTGACTTCAATGGAGTGTTGGGTGCAGTTAAGTCTTTGTGTTTCCTGGAAAAACCACATTTTCTGAACATTTTGATATCAAATACTTATTTTGGCAAAATATGGAGTTACATCTTTGTGTCAGTAAACTCTTGATTTGTTATCATTTTGTTGATTATCTGCCTAGTTGGATTCTGTGTTCAACCTTCGTGAGCCCTACAACCTGATAGCAGTCCTTGGTCAGGAGAGGAGCTCCCAGGAGGTCAATCTCCTGGAGGAGAGTCTACGGCTCCAGAAGGTCAGCATCGAAGCCAATGAGGACAAGGATACCGACCTGGAGCAGCGCTTTCTGGAGACGGATCCAGACTGCGTGGCTGCAGGTAGACCACTCTCAGAGTTTGAGCTTTATATCAGCACCGCCCTCTCACTCGAACAAAAGGGTATCAAGTAAGTAAAGGCTACATCTGTACATTTGTACTATATTCAGTCAAACGTGCTTTAGTGACCACCTGTCTACAAAGACCATATTTTTGTTTCCCTTGAAAATGGTTTCTCAATTGAAACATGTACTAAAGGAACCTCTACATAGACCAATCGCTACAAAGACCACTTTTTGTGTTTCCCTTGGGGGTCATTATAGACAGGTTTGACTGTACCAACTCCTTAAATTCCAAGCCCAACGTACGGTACATGGGACTTTAAACAAACCTCATTGAAATTCAAGTGGAATAAAAATGCAAACATCCCCAGTGGGTGATTTGATTTAAAAGTACTTTCCTGGTTAATAAGTGGGGTTGACCAGTTGTCACAATAAAGTGATTTTAGATGAATTGAATATATAATCAAAACTTCCTGCACTTCACAACACAACAGCAGCAACAATATTAGAATAAAACAAATAATAAATACCCGGTAAATGAGACGGGAATAGAGCATTTGCATCATCAGTTCCTGTTCTTAGGAATAAGTACAGTTTGAATATTAGCTTATCCAGGGTAAAATTTTGCTCTGATTCCAAAAATACCAGTTTCATAGTCCCTACTCCCAACGTTTCAGTCATTCTAGCCACTTTTTGGCCCAAGTATACCAATTGCAACTTTTGATCAAGGGTAATTTTTCCAATCTTTATTATCACCAAACGAGATTTGATGGGCTTTTTCTATGTAAAAAAACCCCCAAAGCTCTAAAAAGTAGTTTAATTGACTCTCATCAACAACATTATGGTCATTTCAATAACTTTTTGGCAAAAGAGGACTATTTGTATTTATTTCTGTCAAAAATCCGTCTAAAATTTCAGTCAAAATCAATTGATTTGTGGGTATTGATGTCCAAATTCAGTATAACAATGTGCGCTGATCTCAGAAAAATCACCCTATTGAATGAACCACCCAGGTCAAACCACTTTGGTCATTTTGATCAAAGGCTAGCATTTTGCTGCGATGCACTAGTTGAAAGATGTCGACCCGCGAGCTGAAAAATTGACCCGTCAAAGCTTGTCGGTGGGGGCGCTCTTAATTGTGAATCCATCATATTGTCATCAAAAATCAAAATAAGGACATCTCATTGGTTAATGTCTGGAAAGAGATTGCTCCATTCATGTAAAGTTCACAGAGAGACATCTATGCAAACACCAATGGTAAGTTATGTGCAATCTAAGTCTGTTAACATCACTTTTCCCTAACATAGAAAATAACATCATTTTCAGGCTACTATCACAGCTACTGACCTTCAAATTGTTTTCTTTTCAGTCCTTTAGACCATATGAAGATGAAGATTGGTGAAGTGAAGAAGTTCCGCCAGCCAAACTGCTCCAGAGCCTTGGAGCTCACCTACAGCATACATGCATTTGACCACCTCAAGGTACATATAAGGGACTTTTAGATGTGCACGTTGACATAGTGGACGGCTACGTGTGTCGTCCTCTTAAGGCAATGTGACGTCCTTATAAGGCACTGCCAGTGCCTTATAAGGACGTCACCCGTAGCAGTCCACTATGTCGACGTGCAAATCTAAAAGTCCTTAATATCAGGGTTTTTGCCAAGGCATAACACCCTTCATGCTAAAACCAAGTGTGTCTGTATGTGTGTGTGTCTTGGGGGGGGGGGGGATGTATTAACATTATTTTGAAAATTCCACATAGCAGCCCAAGGGCTGAATTACATGGAGTTTACAAAGTAAAATGACAACAGCATTTTTTGTCAGAAATCTATCACTATAGCAGTGTGGCTGAGGCAGGGATAATAACATGAAATTTGGCTGATGTGATGTTTTTGTTTTTTACAGGCTGTACAGGAGAGATATAACATCAGTAGCTTTCCTGAACCTGAGCTCATGTATCTGCTGCCCTCTGTTGGCAGCTTAGAGAATGCTGGTCACATGATCTACAAGGCTATGTCAAAGGTATCTGTCAATTCTTGTTCTCTAAAAGCGGTATATTCTTTGTTATTTCACTTTTTCTCTGCAGTATTATAGGCCAAATTTATTTTCTTCACAAGTGCATGTTGAGCATTTGATTTCAGGTGGGCTTGGTGCCTCACAAAACTCATATAATATCATTATTATTACTGTAAAACTAGGTACTTTTACTGTTAAGCTCACTAGCTTTCTTTCTAGAATGTAAATAATGAAGACATTAGCATGCTTACAATACCGGTAAACAGATTAATATTAGAAATATTCTGAAGGTGTATGATTAGTATGTCGTGTTTTCCCTGCTTTGACCTGTAACTAGGTTCCCATGAGAATGTACATCTGGATTGTTATCTTATCATAGGTCAACAACGTTCTAGTTTGCTATCAGATAAAGAGCTTATTTTCGTACTAGTTCAATGCTAACCCATAGTTGTACTGTACAGTGTCTCCTTTTAGTGATGTTATGCTAGCAATTATACATTATACATGAGCAGAAAGAGCAAAATTCACAGAAAATGTTGGTCTAACTCCGCTGCAGTATATCATGTCTAGGAATAAGAGTGATTCAATAGTAATTAAATCATTGAAGTATCTACCGGTAAATTGACAATGCAGTATAAATATAAAACCACTATACTTGTGTACAAATTCTCAATTTTCACTCAAATTTCTTTCACATCGGTTCATTGTTATTGTGTCAAACTATGGAAGGAGTGAAAAATAAGATTAACTGTTGCCGATTAATGTAGAAAATAAGAAATGTTTGACCTGCTATGGGTTACTGCAGGGCCCTGTTTCATAAAACTTGTTATCAATATCAAATGCTGGATTTCTATGACAAATTTTGCTGTCAGCCAATCAGATGCCACGATTTCAGTAGCTAATAACTGCTATCGTAACTTGTTATGGATATCAAGTTTTAATGAAACAGGGCCCAGGTATCTGAAGAGCAAATGACCTGCATAATTTCTCACATACCTCACAGTTTTAAAATGATCCATTTTGCATGATTTAATGTTTTGTTGTACCAACATGAAAAAGATTAATGTAATAATGATAACTCCCATGTTGCTCCCTCCTCACAGAACAGAACATCCTGGGTTCTGTATAACCTGGCAGCATACTACTGGCGGGTCAAAGGTCGCCCAGAGCAGGTCATTGAGTGTTCAAGGAGGGCACTGCACCTTTCACCGCAGTAAGATAACAATTTTTGTCAAAGATTTGTTTTGTTATTTTTGTTTGTTTGTTTTGGGGCTTTCTTTTTACAAAAAAAAACACACTCTTTTCTTTTAGCTACATTTTTACTTAATAAAAAAGCTGCTGCACTTCATGCAGTCATATGTGCAATTGATTTCACATAGCAATAAATGCCTACTGACTGATATGTGCGCTTGGTGAATGGTGATACTTCTATTACCATCAAACAGCATAAAAGATAATAATAATATAACTACTAAATCAACCTTCTCTCCATGTCAATGATTGCCTTAATCTTGTTTAATTGGTATTACCATCAAACAACATAAAAGATAATAATAATATAACTGCTAAATCAACCTTCTCTCCATGTCAATGATTGCCTCAATCTTGTTTAATTGGTATAACCATCAAACAGCATAAAAGATAATAATACTTTGAATGCTACATTAACCATCTCTCCATGTCAATGATTGCCTTAATCTTGTTTAATTGGTATAACCATCAAACAACATAAAAGATAATAATACTTTGAATGCTACATTAACCATCTCTCCATGTCAATGATTGCCTTAATCTTGTTTAATTGGTATTACCATCAAACAGCATAAAAGATAATAATAATATAACTACTAAATCAACCATCTCTCCATGTCAATGATTGCCTTAATCTTGTTTAATTTGTATTACCATCAAACAGCATAAAAGATAATAATAATATAACTGCTACATTAACCTTCTCTCCATGTCAATGATTGCCTTAATCTTGTTTAATTGGTATTACCATCAAACAGCATAAAAGATAATAATAATATAACTGCTACATCAACCTTCTCTCCATGTCAATAATTGCCTCAATATTGTTTAATTGGTATTACCATCAAACAGCATAAAAGATAATAATAATATAACTGCTACATTAACCATCTCTCCATGTCAATGATTGCCTCAATCTTGTTTAATTGGTATTACCATCAAACAGCATAAAAGATAATAATAATATAACTGCTACATCAACCTTCTCTCCATGTCAATAATTGCCTTAATCTTGTTTAATTGGTATTACCATCAAACAGCATAAAAGATAATAATACTTTGAATGCTACATTAACCATCCCTCCATGTCAATGATTGCCTCAATCTTGTTTAATTGGTATTACCATCAAACAGCATAAAAGATAATAATACTTTGAATGCTACATTAACCATCTCTCCATGTCAATGATTGCCTCAATCTTGTTTAATTGGTATTACCATCAAACAGCATAAAAGATAATAATACTTTGAATGCTACATTAACCATCTCTCCATGTCAATGATTGCCTTAATCTTGTTTAATTGGTATTACCATCAAACAGCATAAAAGATAATAATACTTTGAATGCTACATTAACCATCTCTCCATGTCAATGATTGCCTTAATCTTGTTTAATTGGTATTACCATCAAACAGCATAAAAGATAATAATAATATAACTGCTACATCAACCATCTCTCCATGTCAATGATTGCCTTAATCTTGTTTAATTGGTATTACCATCAAACAGCATAAAAGATAATAATAATATAACTGCTACATCAACCATCTCTCCATGTCAATGATTGCCTTAATCTTGTTTAATTGGTATTACCATCAAACAGCATAAAAGATAATAATAATATAACTGCTACATCAACCATCTCTCCATGTCAATGATTGCCTCAATCTTGTTTAATTGGTATTACCATCAAACAACATAAAAGATAATAATAATATAACTGCTACATCAACCATCTCTCCATGTCAATGATTGCCTCAATCTTGTTTAATTGGTATTACCATCAAACCGCATAAAAGATAATAATAATATAACTGCTACATCAACCATCTCTCCATGTCAATGATTGCCTCAATCTTGTTTAATTGGTATTACCATCAAACAGCATAAAAGATAATAATAATATAACTGCTACATCAACCATTCTCTCCATGTCAATAATTGCCTCAATCTTGTTTAATTGGTATTAGCATCAAACAGCATAAAAGATAATAATAATATAACTGCTACATCAACCATTCTCTCCATGTCAATAATTGCCTCAATCTTGTTTAATTGGTATTACCATCAAACAGCATAAAAGATAATAATAATATAACTGCTACATCAACCATTCTCTCCATGTCAATAATTGCCTCAATCTTGTTTAATTGGTATTAGCATCAAACAGCATAAAAGATAATAATAATATAACTACTAAATCAACCATCTCTCCATGTCAATGATTGCCTCAATCTTGTTTAATTGGTATTACCATCAAACAGCATAAAAGATAATAATAATATAACTGCTACATCAACCATTCTCTCCATGTCAATAATTGCCTCAATCTTGTTTAATTGGTATTAGCATCAAACAGCATAAAAGATAATAATAATATAACTACTAAATCAACCATCTCTCCATGTCAATGATTGCCTTAATCTTGTTTAATTGGTATTACCATCAAACAGCATAAAAGATAATAATAATATAACTGCTACATCAACCATCTCTCCATGTCAATGATTGCCTCAATCTTGTTTAATTGGTATTACCATCAAACCGCATAAAAGATAATAATAATATAACTGCTACATCAACCATCTCTCCATGTCAATGATTGCCTCAATCTTGTTTAATTGGTATTACCATCAAACAGCATAAAAGATAATAATAATATAACTGCTACATCAACCATTCTCTCCATGTCAATAATTGCCTCAATCTTGTTTAATTGGTATTACCATCAAACAGCATAAAAGATAATAATAATATAACTGCTACATCAACCATTCTCTCCATGTCAATAATTGCCTCAATCTTGTTTAATTGGTATTAGCATCAAACAGCATAAAAGATAATAATAATATAACTACTAAATCAACCATCTCTCCATGTCAATGATTGCCTCAATCTTGTTTAATTGGTATTACCATCAAACAGCATAAAAGATAATAATAATATAACTGCTACATCAACCATTCTCTCCATGTCAATAATTGCCTCAATCTTGTTTAATTGGTATTAGCATCAAACAGCATAAAAGATAATAATAATATAACTGCTACATCAACCTTCTCTCCATGTCAATGATTGCCTTAATCTTGTTTAATTGGTATTACCATCAAACAGCATAAAAGATAATAATAATATAACTGCTACATCAACCATCTCTCCATGTCAATGATTGCCTCAATCTTGTTTAATTGGTATTACCATCAAACAGCATAAAAGATAATAATAATATAACTGCTACACCAACCATCTCTCCATGTCAATGATTGCCTTAATCTTGTTTAATTGGTATTACCATCAAACAGCATAAAAGATAATAATAATATAACTGCTACACCAACCATCTCTCCATGTCAATGATTGCCTTAATCTTGTTTAATCGGTATTACCATTAAACAGCATAAAAGATAATAATAATATAACTGCTACATCAACCATCTCTCCATGTCAATGATTGCCTTAATCTTGTTTAATTGGTATTACCATTAAACAGCATAAAAGATAATAATAATATAACTGCTACATCAACCATCTCTCCATGTCATTGATTGCCTTAATCTTGTTTAATTGGTCTTACCATCAAACAACATAAAAGATAATAATAATATAACTGCTACATCAACCATCTCTCCATGTCAATGATTGCCTTAATCTTGTTTAATTGGTATTACCATTAAACAGCATAAAAGATAATAATAATATAACTGCTACATCAACCATCTCTCCATGTCAATGATTGCCTTAATCTTGTTTAATTGGTATTACCATCAAACAGCATAAAAGATAATAATAATATAACTGCTACATTAACCATCTCTCCATGTCAATGATTGCCTTAATCTTGTTTAATTGGTATTACCATCAAACAGCATAAAAGATAATAATAATATAACTGCTACATCAACCTTCTCTCCATGTCAATGATTGCCTTAATCTTGTTTAATTGGTATTACCATCAAACAGCATAAAAGATAATAATAATATAACTGCTACATCAACCATCTCTCCATGTCAATGATTGCCTTAATCTTGTTTAATTGGTATTACCATTAAACAGCATAAAAGATAATAATAATATAACTGCTACATCAACCATCTCTCCATGTCAATGATTGCCTTAATCTTGTTTAATTGGTATTACCATTAAACAGCATAAAAGATAATAATAATATAACTGCTACATCAACCATCTCTCCATGTCAATGATTGCCTTAATCTTGTTTAATTGGTATTACCATTAAACAGCATAAAAGATAATAATAATATAACTGCTACATCAACCATCTCTCCATGTCAATGATTGCCTTAATCTTGTTTAATTGGTATTACCATTAAACAGCATAAAAGATAATAATAATATAACTGCTACATCAACCATCTCTCCATGTCAATAATTGCCTTAATCTTGTTTAATTGGTCTTTTTTACTACTTTGTGTTATATACAGGGAGCACAAGAATGTAGCGTTGATGAACATGGCAAACGTTCTTCACCGGGGTCATCTATCTGGGGATGCATCCGTTCTAGCTGATGCTGCGTTGGATGGGGATCAGGAGATTGATATCGTCTACTTCACTCTCGGCAATATCTATGCTGTATGTGAGATCAAAGCTTATTTTATTCCGTAGTGTCAAATAACCCTGAACATGATGATGATGATTCACAGCATTTATATGGCGCCATATATCCGTTAAAAAAAAAAATCAAACGCGCGAGCTTCTCCAATAAAGTTAGCATTTAAATGTCTGAAGGAAGATGTAAGTCTTGAGCGATGCTTTGAAGTGGTCCAGATTTTCAATTTCACGAACAAACGATCAGAGGGAGTTCCACAGGCGAGGAGCAATAGAGGAAGCATACATACATACATACATACAACCTGTTTATGAACAGGTACCGTAAAGCTCATTTGTACAAAACAATAAAACCCACCAAGATAAAATACTGGATACGCACTCATGAAGTTCTGTCATCATGATATACATGTTCAAAATCAGGGCATTCCATGATACACAGGAGGGGGTATTTTTGCAACAAGGAGGGAGAGGGGGGGGGGGGGGGGGATGAAAGTTATTCATGAAGGGATTATTGGTGTTTGGTCTTCAACCCGTTCGCCTACTAACCAATTGGTCTATTCCCATATGACCGACACTGTACACTCAGCCCGTCTACTATCCACATGGTCTAATAATCATTTCTTCTACTTATCACTTGGTCTGATGATCATTTAGGCTAATAGTCATTTGGTCTAATTTCCATTTGGTCTAATCTCAAAGAAGTCTACTACCCATTTGGTCTTTTGCTCATTTAGTCTTATTTGGAGTTTGTCTAAAAAATTTACTTTGTGAGTCTTGTGAAGAGACTAATTGAGAGACCGTTTCGCACATGTGCACTCATAATCGCTTTGTGGCAAAAATAAATGCACTTACTTCAATTATGTGAAATGTGAAAGATCTATGCTGTAAGATTAACATAAGCCAGTTCAGATGTATGCTCTTATTTATGCAGTATCCAAACACGTTCAATCTTACCCCATTATTTCTTCCAGGCGATAGGAGAGTACAATAAGTCTAGCTGGTGTTTTGGACATACGAGTCGTATAAATCCAGCATTGGGCGCAGCAGAGAAGAGACAGCATGCCGTCAACTGTCATCAGAAACTAGAGAGGGCGCTAGAAGCTCAGCATTCGTAAGTTTTTGTTTGCTCCAATCTTGATGATGAGAATGGAAGAACTGGAATTCAGTTGTATTTTGTAGTCAAAATAATATCACCTCATGATTAAATAATAATAATAATAATAGTTCAGTTCTTGTATAGCATATAATACGTTATGAAATAACATTTCTATGCGCTTCCAAAGAGCTTTTGGACATCATTCCCCTAGCTTTACAATATAAAGATAGTTCTTCCTATCAAACAAAATAAAATTTGTTGTATTACTAGATAAATGGAGACATGTGCAACTGATGTAACAATGTTTGTTTTACTGGTATGTCACAACATGAACTTTGTTCAAATCTATTGTTTTGTTCTTGCTCAAGAATAATTGAATACAAAATTTCTTTGGAAAAAATAGAAGATATTTTTATAATAATGATAATAATAATAATCTTTTAAAGTCCACTCCAAATGTTATTAAGTTAAACCAAAAATTCTTTTTGCCCAATTGATCGTGAGCCCGGCAGCCACTGAGCAGCGCCAGATATATCAAATTTCATGAGATTTCTTCTCTCAATTCTGCGTTTATTGTCTGGGGCCACCATTTTACATAACTATCCAACGCATAGAATCTAGTGCTGTAGTCAAACGTTTAACCGTCCGGTATCCGACCGCCCATGGCGGATTCCGGTTTCAATTGGACGGTTTCGTTTTCCCGTTTTTTTTTTTTTTTTTTTTTTTTTTTTAGAGTTTCGATTTATGCCCCTCCACCTGGCACTATGCCTGGCAATGTCTCCCAGCTCAGTTATCTGTGTGTTGACTCACCACTTTGAAACTAGAACAACACTTCAATTTTTCTGTCATCTTGGTTTGAAAGTAATCTTTGTAATAGATCTCAATATGTGTTTTATAATAATAATTCATCCAACTTTTACACACCGCGTATACCACAAGGTTCTATCCTAAGTTCTCTACTGTTTTTAATGTACATTAATGATCTTACACATTCTTCTAAAAACGAAATTTTTACTATTTTTGACAAGTTCACAAGCATAAATCGGCGCCTTCAAATGCACCTCGCAGTTAAATGAAAGTCCTTCCCGAAAAGAAAAAAAAAAAAAAAAATTAAAAAAAAAAAAAAAAAAAGAAAAAAAAAAAAATATTTTTTTTTTTTTTTTTTTTTTTTTTTTAATCGTTTAACCGAAAACCGTCCGGTTTTGACTGGCGGTTAAACGGAATTGGAGATATCCGTGATGTTACAGCATCAAGCAGACCTCTTTACCAGAGGCTTGTACGCCACATGCTTTCAAGCCTTTCCTCCTCAGCTTTCTTAGGTGATTTTGGATTTCTTACATTATCAGAAATCTGAAAGTGTACCATCACCTGCGAAAATAATTTGTGTATAGCTAGAATGTATAAAGTTAACCTCAAATTTGTTTACCTGGTATTTATATGGAGACGGTTGAGGAGTATAAAGAAATTAAAGGATAACATGAAACCCTACGCATTGGGCTTGTACCAAAGTTTGACTGGTGTTCTTGCATATTACATGTAGACTTCAATGTACGGTAACCCATATCAGTTCAGAGTTAATAATGAATCAGCTTTGGCAACATTTATTTGTAATTTTCAATGATTCAAATTATATAAAAATAATAATGCATATTGAATGAAACGGTGTGAATGAAAATTACAAAAATTCAACAAGAAATTTCCAATTTGTACATGAAAACAGTGATTATGAATTTCACTTTTTATAACCAATTTACTGGAACAGAAATGGGCTACCAGTAGTGATTTGTGCACAATCTGCTCATTTAAAATTTATTCAGAGCAATCTGGTTTAAAAGATAAAAACAAAATGTCACTAAAAGGTGACATTTAACTGATAAAAGGCAAGGCTTGACAAGAACGTCTTCCCAGGTTCACTCCATTACTCCTCCCCCTACAACAACAAAAATTGGAGCCCCATGGAAAGAGACTTTACACATGTTGTGTCAGACCCCAGTGACAAAAATTAAATGTGTAGCCATAAATTGAGTATCTGTTATCGTTGATCCAGGTCATTACAGCGAACCCTGTCTGAATTGAAAGACTATCAGACCAAGCAAGAGTACTTCCTGGAGCTTCAGAAGAAGATGTTAGGTATCCAACGCAAGGCTGAAGATCAATATGAGGCTAACCTGAACTACCAGAAACATCGCTTTCTACAAGAGATGGGTAAAAAAAAAGTCTTTTTCTTCTTCTTCTTCCATTGAGTATGGTCCTCTTTGTAGAGTATAGTCGTACTTGGGAGTATAGTTGTATCTTGAAAGATATGTTGTTATTATACTCAATACTTTTTGTGTATTAGCTTTCTCTCTTCTCTTTGTTGTATATAGAGTGGTGAATTTCTCAATTTTTTCCTCATTTTCCGAAAGAGCATCACAAATATTGTCCAAATGTCGAATACCAATTAAGTATTGGCTGAGATATGACCATCTGAATAAATAGATTTCCTATAGGAACTCAGTGTTACTTTTGCTCTGGTTCATAACATTATGAACCAGAGCAAAATATGATGATGATGATGTGATGATTTGATATGTTTAACTACCCTGGGCCGGGGTCAGTCTTAAACAGTTGCGATTAATCAAAACTCTTTTTCGACTGAAATCAATCGGAATTATGTTCATAAGAGATAGGAGTCTGTTTACTCGCAATTGATTAAAGAATCAATCGCATCTCTTTATAAGACGGGGGCCCTAGAAGTTTGAAACACTTTGAAAACTTCAAAGTTGCTCTAAAAACCCATCTCTTTCTAAACAGTGCTATTTAATTATGACAATTATAATTGTGGCGCAATACTCTGTGTTGTTTTAGTTTTCCTGTACTTTAGTTAGGAAAGTGACATATTCGTGATTGTAATATGTACAGCGCCATGAGCGTCAGAGCTTGGCGGATACCAGCGCTATATAAATATCCATATTATTATTATTAATATTAAAAAGCTGTTGTGAAATGTATATTTGCAGGTGAGAATCCTCGCTGTGAGGTTAGTCAGCTAGGCTCAGGGACTCAGTTCCTCATGTGCAGGAGAGACGGCATACCAGAGACGGATGTCTACGGCCAGCCGTTCGATGACGAGAAGGAGATCGAAGTCCTGGATGAGTCTCGTTTCCAGAACAATTGTGTGGTCTTTCCTGATGGAGTAAGTGGAGTTCACATATCTCTCATTTCATATGTACATTATATCAGGGAGATAAATCAATATTCTTATGAGCTTTTGACTGTTGCAGTTAGCAAGGCCACATGTAATTTCTTTTGTTCACCCCATCTTAATATTTATTAACTACTACAATGCTTTAGATTTTATTTTGATGCTTGATATTTTCCTTCAAAGTTTGATTACTCAAGTATTTGTTTAATGTATTTATTTATTATTTTTTTCATAAACTTTCATTTTCTTAGTTATTGCCTCATACAGGGTTATTTACAATAAAATAAATAAATACATTTGTGAAGGGCCTCACATTATACATCACAGAGTTGCCAATTTTGTGTTTGATCGATTGGTCCTTCAAAAATTCATGACTTTCTTATTTTTGATTATTTTTTGCTCAAACTTTCATTGACTGGTTTCTCTCATTTGTCTGCTTTCATTAAAACCAACCTATTGATAATAATGGTAATTTTTTTGTGATTAAAACCAACCTATTGATAATGATAGTAAAATGTTTTTGCATAATGCATTGTTTTATGATAGGATAAGAACTGTCTGAACCTAAGCGGAGCAGGAGGTCCAGCAGGTCCAGTAGAGCATATGACTTACTCAATCCCTCAAGACACAGTGCCTTTGACATCCCTACCTGATAGAATGGAACAACCCAGTGACTCAGAGTGTGCAAGATGGAAGGGTATCAATGTGAGTTGGAAGGAGTTTGCACAGCGGATTGTTCCATCAGGATTAAATGAAAGGTGAGATCAAAGTCTGCATCAATTTGGGTGTAATTATGTTTTCAATCGTCTTTCAATGGGAACAAGTAAGAAAAGCTCTTTTTTTTTCTTTCATAAAATAGCTTGCTGAAGAACAAAATTAAACCCATCCCCATTCTTAATATGATTGTCATAACAAATTAAAAGTATGACAAGTCCTTGGTTAAAGGTAAAGACCAGTTTTGGAAACGCCCCCTCTCAAAAAATGAAATGGAAGCTCTTATTACCAATCATGTGAAAGAATATGTTTTGACTAATACATGATGATAAAAATTTTGCCGGGAAACCGCCTACTAATTGATATATTTGGTAAATCTATTGGGGCCAAATAGATAATACGCACGTGTCGAGCACGTGTGCGTAGTCCCATATACAATGTACATTGTACATCTTTCTGTTTACAGTGCTTGTAACTTTATGTATGTACCTGCAGGGATATTTTTCACTCAAGCAAACATATAACGTATATATAATGATGCATTCAAGGAATGAGGAAGCACATGAAAAGAAATTGCATTCATTTTTTCACGTCTTTTAAAACCAGTCCCTTTGCTTATTTGAATATATTTAAATTGATTATTACTTTGTGCTGTGGACCACAAGGCAAGACGAATTCTAATGAAATCTGATGAAACTGACATTTTGAAGTGTTGAAAATTTGAAATTGAATTTTCTATCAACTAACTTGAATGAAAAATGACTAAATTAACTTTAAAATTGCACGAACCCGGATTTCTAGGACGAAAGTCAAATGCACATAGATAGTTTTTAATAAAAAAAAGTGTTATTAAATGAAATGGAAATCCTATAATTAGGAACCATTTAGTGTGCCGCCATGTTGATATAGCTTTATAACTTGTATATGTATTAAAGAGAGCTGTTGCTGAGCTAGCGCCATGAGCGTCCCTGGACATTGTCTGCGCTCTATAAGTGTACACTATTATTATTATTATTATTATTATTATTACACAAACCCTTTGTTTGTTTTCTTTTTGCTCATCAGTCTTGAAGCACTGAAGAAGAATGTAGGGATGCCTGCTGACTACCCAAACACTAACGCTCCAAGCTGCTCCTACAGGGCTCCTCTCTTCAATGGAAATACAGGCGTAGACTTTATAGAGGGCATAGCAAACAGGGAGTATCTACCAAACGTGGGCTGCCCGATCAAACTCATGCTGGTAAAGAGTTATAGAAATACTGATAGTTATAGTGATAGTAAATAGTTATAATAATAGTACATCCTTCAATGTTTCATTTGGTCTTCTTGTTGTAAAAATTCACCAGACAGCCATTAAAGGTAAAGACCAGTATTGGAAACGCCCCAATTTCAAAAAATGAAATGGAAGCTCTTATTACCAATCCTGTGAAAGAGTATGTTTTGACTAATACATGATGATACAAATTTTGCCGGGAAATCGCCTACTAATTGATATATTTGGTAAATTAGTTTATCTATTGGTGTGTAAGAGATAAACGCACGTGTTGCGCACGTGTGCGTAGTCCAATATACATCTTTCTGTGTACAGTGCTTGTAACTTTACGAAGACTGGGCCAAATTTCTTATCATTTTGATGATTCTAGAACCTTGCAGTACACACCAATATTTATATGCTAGATGATCAACCTTTTCTGATCGATTCCACAATGTTTCTTTCACAATGCAATCGCATGACCATAACTGGTCTTTATCTTTAAAGGGACTTTGTTCAGATGAGAGTGAATGGTACTAAGGTAGTGACTTCAATGCTAGATGTACAATACAAGGAATATAATAAGTAACGTTTATTTAAAAAATTACACAGTTTTTTTCATCAACTTTCAACAATGTTACTGAGTCACTTTAAAATGAAACTGTTGTGGAAATTGCAGTGGTAGGATTTCTTGCAAGGGAAGGGCTTTAATTAGTGCAGCGCAGTTAATTAGACTGCGGCTTAGCATAGATTGCATTGCATGGCGTTAGCACCGTGAAACCGAAGGAGATGCCCGCTGGAGGCATTCAAAATCCAGTACGCTCGCTGAATTTTCATCTCCCAAACAGTACTTTTTCAGAGCAACCTTAAAATGGCTGAAATATTTCTGGTCACGTTAAAAGCTATCAACTAATCAAAAACCATTACATTTTGAGGATATAGTAATGTTTACAGCAATGATGATAGTAATAGTAATATTAATACATGTAGTATTAGTAATTAGAGTACCTCTCTTCAATGGCAACTCTGACATAGACTTCGTAGAGCGCATAGCAAACAGAGCGAATCTACCAAGTGTGGGCTGCCCCATTAAACTCATGCAGGCAAAGAGTAATAGAAATAGTAAGAACAGCTACCTATCTTTTGTGGATATAAATTTACCCCAAGGGATGCTTAAGTACCTACAAAGTATTCTAATGATCCTAGCCTGCCCTAAGGTACAGAAAGCATCTAACTGATTACTTGCTACCAATACCCATTTATTACACTCAATTGCAATGTCCGTACAATGCTGCTTACGACAAAATTGATTAGTTTTAGTTGGTACTTCAATCTTCTTATGTTGTATTCTGTTATTTTATGCATTGATTCTCAGGTGTTCAGGGAGTATCTGGATGCTCAGAATCTGATGGGTAGAGAGTTTGATTACCGTGTAGCTTATGCCATGTCAACCAAAACGGTAATCAGCTTCTATTTTTATTTCTTTTCTCTTTTCTCTTTTCTCTTTTCTCTTTTCTCTTTTCATTCTTTTTTTTTTTGTGACTTATAGTATATTGTCTCTTTGTGTGACAAGGGTTCCATAATGGATCTTTTATTCAAAATATGAGCTTCAGATATTATTTCATTGTAAGAAATGATGTGAGTTTAGATTCAAATATTGCAGTTAAATATAGGCAAAAGTAAAAGTAAAAATGTGAGTTGATTCACAACCCCCAAAAATGGGCACTCATGAAAGTTGACTTCTTTACGGGCCTTAGTATGAAACTTCCCCCCCCCCCCCTTCCCTCCAATTTTGCTCTTTAGATTGTGATAAAGCATTTGAACATTTGCTGTGTAAGAACGATTTTATGTCTCCTACTGATACACAAATCTAAAGATCGATCCCCTGTAAATATGCCTTTTGTCAGTTTAATTTTTGTTATTACCAGAGAATTTTTTTTTTAAGCATTCAAAACTGAGAAATAGCTGCCCAAAGAGGGAGTAAAAAAGAAGAAAAAAGTTGGGGGAAAAAAAAGGATTTCCGACCGACCGACCGACCGACCGACCGACCCATGTTTTGGCACCTAAAGGGGCAATACAACATCTTTTTATTTTAGGCCTTATAAAGAGTTGCGATTGCTTTAAATCATTAGCAACTTGACGACGGATAGTCAACCTGTTCGAAACGTCGAGCCACTCCCAAGCGCTATAGTTCTCCTGAGAACTATATGCCAAGAAAGATAACAAACAGTCCTTTTCAGGACTACACTCCTCCAAGAAAGATTACCGAGTCAGAGTCCTGTTCAGGACTCCTCAAACCTCTCTCTCTCTCACACACATGGTGCAACCGCAAACCTACTGTATAACTTGAAATTAATTGCAACTTCTATCTCTCATGTACTGTACACAGTTGCAATTAATTACAAGTTGTGATTGATTTGGATCTATCGCAGCTCTGTATAATACAGGAACCAGACCTCAAATTCATTTTTGAATACAAACTTAACTTTGAGTTTTAACTTTCAAATCTATGAACTTATTTGTTGTTGTTACAGGATTACAAAGATATATGGCTGATCTACAGTGCAGCAGGTATTTACTGGCGAGTTCACCATGACGATACTAAAGCCATTGAGTGTCTACGGAGGGCGCTCTTCTTCGCACCGGCTGACCGGGTCAATATTCCGCTGACCAACATGGCCATGACGATGGTTGACCATGAGCGCATGGAGGATGCCATTCAGATTCTACGTATGGCTCTGGTTGTAGATAGCATGAAGGTGGGTTCTATGGTGTTGGTAATGATGATGATGGTGATGATGATGACAGTGATGATGATGATGACCGTGCTGAAGATGATCACGTGGATGATGGTGCTGATGACATTGATGATGATGATGTCGGTAATGATGATGATGATGGTGATGATGATGACGATGATGATGATGGTGTTGGTAATGATGATGATGATGATGGTGGTAATAATCATGATGATGATGATTATGATGGTGATATTGATGATGGTGATGATGATGAAGGTAAGCGTTATCATTGCTATTATGCAAGTGTGGAAGAAAATAGATGTTCCCTGAATAGAATGGCTCTTCAAATGCCTCCATATTCTAAATATGACAAGTAACAGCTTAAAAAGAAAGCCTGATTCTATGCCATATGTCTGTGTAGTCCCGTATACATCTTTGGGCCAAATTTCTTATAATCTTGTGGACTCCAGAACCTTTCAGTACACACCAATACTTATACTACATGATCACCTTTTTCTGATCGATTCCACACCATTTCTTTCACAATGCAATCGCATGACCAGAACTCAACTTTATCTTTAATAAAAGTAAAATCATAATTTAAAAAGAAAATAATTTGTTGTTCCATACCCATAGCCCACAATCCGCTACCTGCTTGGATGTTTATATGCCCATCTGGGAGAGTACCGTCAAGCGAGACTAGAGAGTTCTTTAGCTTACAATCTTGATCCAGAGTCTGATGATGCCTTTGAGGTCTCCTCGAGGATTCGATGTTTGCTCAAGGCTTCAGGAGAAGATAAGAAGGTAAGATACTGAAACAATTCTCCTGCAGAGAAATATCCAAGCTCTTGTCTAATGACCACTTGAAGCTTACAAGTTCTAGGGTCTTCTTAAGTCCGAACTCGGACTCCATCTTCTTATAGAAGACCAAGGGTGCTGATATACCCATCTCTTTGAGTCCTAAGAGATCCTCCCCGTCCCATCCTTTAAACCATGGGGTCAGTCTCGGGAAGCCATTCTCTTCAATCCAATAGAGAGCTTGTTGGTTGGTCCATTTAATGACGTTACTGCTGCACACTGCTGCAAGCCCTTTCCAGCTTGAATAAGATACAAAGCGCATAAATAGGAAATACTTACAAACAAAGAGAGAAGACATTACCATATAAAGCTTACATCAATTACAAACAGAGAGGAATATTATAACAAATTAGAATTGAATTGTTTTCAGCACTTTGTGTTCTGGATGCATCTTTTTTATGCCACAACATTTCCTAAGCTGCCATAGTAGTGCCATGCCATAGCAAGGCGCTAATACATGTATTTCCTTGTTTGTGTGCCTATCCTCAACAGCCCAACCCGAGCAAAGCAGCAAAGACTGGCCAAGTTAGTGCAAGCACACCAGCTGTTGAGTCGGTCCCTGCATGCGTGCAAGGCCCACCTCTAGGGGAACAACCCAGCCAGAAACAGCCTCCTGCTGGACCCCCTGGGGCTAGTATTAACCCTGCCAATGGTCACGTAAGTAAGGCTAGTTTGATATCAACTGACCAGGTGTGAAGTCATAATCATGTGATGTATTATTAATCGTATCAGACATCTGAGCAGGGCAATTTTTAAATTGTATTGCCCTTAATAATAATAATAAATTTAATTTATATAGCGCTAAATACAAATGTCTCTAAGCGCTTTACAAATATATTATTACCCCGGTCATTGAGGTTTAATTGATAAGCCAACAAAACTACGGGTGAAACAAATATTATTGACCGCTCAGAAAAGTCAATGGGATTTTGTGTGTAATTTGCCGGTCAATATGTACAGTAAACCAATGAACAACTATTATTGCCTGATCTGAAAATGTAGAGCCGACATTCGTGTTTTCTTAATTTTCATTGCGCATCTATTACTCATATGACGTAATAATCACACCTAAGGCACACTGTTTGCAGTGTATCAAAAAAATTGTCAAGCACTGGATGCACAGCGCTGGTTTGACGATGTTTTTGCAACTTTTCATGCTAGCTAGGAAACCCTGTGCAGTGTAGGCTACTGTATTTTACATAATTTAAGATAGTGAGAGTACTTGGTCCTGGTCCTGGACTAGTATTGCTCATACTAATAGTGTGATGAATGCTACTGCTAGCAGAAGTGGATGGTGCTCTATTCATTTACAATGTCAAAACCGAAAGCACTCACCTTTTACAAATTTCTCTGCAATCCATATCACAGTTTTTTCATGGACCGCTTACTGTACAATTCACCATTCGATCTACAAACCTCCGCATAAAATGATAGAAGACTGAAACTTAATACCCAGTAGACTAACTCAGTTCAGTTGCAATTGTTTCTGAAATTATAAATCCTTTGTGTTCACTGTAAGCTTTCAGCACATTCTCAGCAACATTGATGACTTTCTCAGTAGAATGTGAATCTTTTTCATCAATTTTTTCTCACCAAGCAGAGCTGCCAATTTTCATGAAAACATATTTGTTGCAATTTCAATGTGTATTGTGCGCGAATCGGCGGAGTACGTGTGTGTAGTGCATTGAACTTGTACTTCTAGTGTGGACTTGATGTATTACGTAAATTACGTCATACACTGTACCTCTGGATATAACAGTGTTATATTCAGAGGTATGACGTAATTTATGTCATGTTGGAAAATTTAACAATTCTCATCCTTGTAGCAATGGTCACGTGACAGCATTTTGACCAATAGGACATCAGTATCGATATAGGAAATTTAGTATTTCTTATATATTGCACACTTTATGAATATAAATCATTAGTATCATGATCATCACCTCTCCCTCTCTATCTCTCTCTCTCTCTCCAGGTCACCTTTGAGACCTGTTCTGCAGGTACTGTGCCTTCTTCAGCCTTTGGTCCTCAGATCCCAGCAGCCCCTGCACCTGATGTAGGTGAGTAACCCTCTCCCTCCCTGCCTCTCTCCCTCCCTGCCTCTCTCCCTCCCTGCCTCTCTCCCTCCCTGCCTCTCTCCCTCCCTGCCTCTCTCCCTCCCTGCCTCTCTCCCTCCCTCCCCCTCTCACTCTCTCTCAGATACCAGCAGCCCCTGCACCTGATGTAGGTGAGTAACCCTCTCCCTCCCTGCCTCTCTCCCTCCCTGCCTCTCTCCCTCCCTGCCTCTCTCCCTCCCTGCCTCTCTCCCTCCCTGCCTCTCTCCCTCCCTGCCTCTCTCCCTCCCTGCCTCTCTCCCTCCCTGCCTCTCTCCCTCCCTGCCTCTCTCCCTCCCTCCCCCTCTCACTCTCTCTCAGATACCAGCAGCCCCTGCACCTGATGTAGGTGAGTAACTCTCTCCCTGCCTCCCTCCCTCCCTCCCTCCCTCCCTCCCTGCCTCTCTCCCTCCCTGCCTCCCTCCCTCCCTGCCTCTCTCCCTCCCTGCCTCTCTCCCTCCCTGCCTCTCTCCCTCCCTGCCTCTCTCCCCCCCTGCCTCTCTCCCTCCCTCCCCCTCTCACTCTCTCTCAGATCTCAGCAGCCCCTGCACCTGATGTAGGTGAGTAACCCTCTCCCTGCCTCCCTCCCTCCCTCCCTCCCTGCCTTTCTCCCTCCCTGCCTCTCTCCCTCCCTCCCCCTCTCACTCTCTCTCAGATCCCAGCAGCCCCTGCACCTGATGTAGGTGAGTAACCCTCTCCCTGCCTCCCTCCCTCCCTGCCTCCCTCCCTCCCTCCCTGCCTCTCTCCCTCCCTGCCTCTCTCCCTCCCTCCCCCTCTCACTCTCTCTCAGATCCCAGCAGCCCCTGCACCTGATGTAGGTGAGTAACCCTCTCCCTGCCTCCCTCCCTCCCTGCCTCCCTCCCTCCCTGCCTCTCTCCCTCCCTGCCTCTCTCCCTCCCTGCCTCTCTCCCTCCCTCCCCCTCTCACTCTCTCTCAGATCCCAGCAGCCCCTGCACCTGATGTAGGTGAGTAACCCTCTCCCTGCCTCTCTCCCTCCCTGCCTCCCTCCCTCCCTGCCTCTCTCCCTCCCTGCCTCTCTCCCTCCCTGCCTCTCTCCCTCCCTCCCCCTCTCAATCTCTCTCAGATCCCAGCAGCCCCTGCACCTGATGTAGGTGAGTAACAAGGCACAGAACAGACAGTATCTGTCTCATCATTAGATTCGATTTGATAACATTTGATTTTCATTTGATTACATTGATTGGTTGGGATGGGATGTGATGTGATGGGATTTTCGTTATAGTCAAGTATAATATAAGTAACAGGGAGTGTTGTGGTCGAGAGGTTTCAGGCGCTTGACTGGAGATGCGAAGGTCGAGGGTTCGAATCTCGACACGGTACTAATATCCTTTGGCAAAACCTGCACTTGCTACTCTCTACCCAGGTGTTCAATGGGTAGACGGTAAGATGCGACCTCATTGTTGATCAAACAATTTTTGAGCGTCAAGTAACGCCTGGCTAGAATGCTCCCCAGGGAGTGGAGATTGTGCACACAGTGTGTGCGGGCAAGTATTGAATCCAATGACCAGGATAATAGTATAGCGCTTAGAGACATCCTAGATGTATTAAGCGCTATATACAAGCGGAATGTTATTATTATTATTAACAGTACAGATAATATCGAAAATAATATCGCTAGTGATATTCGTTTGTCTCGCAATGTGGTCAATAAGGAATCTAAAAGATCACGACGTTTCGTATGCTACTGCAATACTTCGTCAGGTGATAAAAACTGTTGTAAGCAAGGGTCTTTTATACTTTACGGGAGGACCGTAAAGCGGTCTAAAATTCGATCGATAATTGGAACAATAACGCCCAATGCCTATTGGTCGACGCACACGGTGATCGACCAATCACCAAGGCCGCTGGTTCGGCCGCTGGTTCGGCTGATGCACCAGGCCTATTGGCCGACGCATACGGTACTCGACCAATCATCGGGCCGCTGGCTCAGGCCGTCTGCTGAATGGAATCGACCGTTGTTGGCTGGCAGGACGGCGAGTGTCATGGCGGCGTATCGTCCGCATCCAAAATTCGGGGATATCGATCCCGTTGTCTCTGTTGAAATTATTAGGATTGAGACGGATATTGATAGCTTCTTTTACCCTCCGTGTATACCAATGCCGTTCTTGGGAAAGGCACTGAACCCCGTCCCAGTCTGGTTGATGCTGGTTGTGCGTCGACCAATAGGCATTGGGCGTTATTGTTCCAATTATCGATCGAATTTTAGACCGCTTTACGGTCCTCCCGTAAAGTATAAAAGACCCTTGCTTACAACAGTTTTTATCACCTGACGAAGTATTGCAGTAGCATACGAAACGTCGTGATCTTTTAGATTCCTTATTGACCACATTGCGAGACAAACGAATATCACTAGCGATATTATTTTCGATACTATATCAATGAGTAATATATTTAGTACAGATAATTTTCGGAATTTTAAGATTCCAAACACTAAAAGAGCTATCGAAAAATAATATTGCTAGTGATATTCGTTTGTCTCGCAATGAATGGTCAACAAGGGATCTAAAAGATCATGATGTTTCGTGCGTCGCTGCAACACTAAAAGACCCCTTTAAATTCATTAATTTGTGTTTTTGTGTAATGATGTCTCAGATGTGAACAAACTCCTTGCCAAAAGGGACAAACGATGGCCGACCATTGAAGAGTGTGCAGGCTACAGGAAACTCAATCTCAAGGCTTTCTACAGCACATGGGTCTCCATTTCTGCTAAAGATATGAGGTAAATCATCGTAATCATTATCATCATCATCATCATCATCATCATCATCATCATCACTACCATTCCTATCATAACAATTCTCTCTACGCAAGGCAAGGTCTTTTTTACACCATTCCCTGTCAAATTTGTGGCCATCTCTAGTTTACACAATTCCCTGTCAAACTTGTGGCCATCTCTAGTTTACACAATTCTCTGTCAAACTTGTGGCCTTCTCTAGTTTACACCATTCCCTGTCAAATTTGTGGCCATCTCTAGTTTACACAATTCCCTGTCAAACTTGTGGCCATCTCTAGTTTACACAATTCCCTGTCAAACTTGTGGCCATCTCTAGTTTACACAATTCTCTGTCAAACTTGTGGCCATCTCTAGTTTACACAATTCTCTGTCAAACTTGTGGCCATCTCTAGTTTACACAATTCCCTGTCAAACTTGTGGCCATCTCTAGTTTACACAATTCTCTGTCAAACTTGTGGCCATCTCTAGTTTACACAATTCCCTGTCAAACTTGTGGCCATCTCTAGTTTACACAAATCCCTGTCAAACTTGTGGCCATCTCTAGTTTACACAATTCTCTGTCAAACTTGTGGCCATCTCTAGTTTACACAATTCCCTGTCAATCTTATGGCCATCTCTAGTTTACACAATTCCCTGTCAAACGTATGGCCATCTCTAGTTTACACAATTCTTTGTCAAACTTGTGGCCATCTCTAGTTTACACAATTCTCTGTCAAACTTGTGGCCATCTCTAGTTTACACAATTCTCTGTCAAACCTGTGGCCATCTCTAGTTTACACAATTCTCTGTCAAACTTGTGGCCATCTCTTGTTTGCACAATTCTCTGTCAAACTTGTGGCCATCTCTAGTTTAATTCTTCAATCTTCATTGCTATAGTAAATCTATCTATGGTTCCTTTGGTTGTTTTTTCTTCCAGTCACTTAAAATCTTTCTCTAAAAAGTGAAATGTTAGAGCATTCTTACATTGTCAGTTATGGTATTTGATATCATTATCAGGTAGTTTTTGATAAGGCCTTTATTGCTGTGACCGCTGTCTGTTTTCTTTTTTTCTTTAAAAGGGTTGACTGCATCATATCTTAACAAGGTTTCAATGATTTAAAGTTCACTTATTTCTTTAGGCACTGTTGAACTGTAGGCTTTTACATTTTCACACACTGTTTTCTTTTTTACCCAATTTTATACACCTATTCAACAGTGATGCGATAGTGTTAAGGAATAGGGGGGGGGGGGTCTGTGATCTAAATCAAAATCAAACATAAATTATGTTTATTCACACATTATAGGAGGGCTTTAAAATGAGTTAATGAGATGAATTTCCTTTTTCTGTATTATTTTCTAACACACATTGTCTTTTGTAACTTCCTTAAAAACTTCTTTTGTATTTTCTTCTGTTTTATGATCACAAAATAGTATTTGTCATTGTACACTTCTTTGTTATATATATAATTCTGCTGTGACATGATCTTTGTTATTGTTCAGCTGTACTCTTCATCATCTTACATAATAGTGTAAACAATCTCTTACTGGGGCTCTGCCTTGAAGGAAATGAGAAATAGGAAATATATATTTTGCTTGTTTTAAGATATTTTCATGTCCAAAAGTCACTCATAATTTAGATAAAGACCAAAATGAAGGTTTGAACGAAGCAAAATGAACTAGAATTGGCGATATAACAAAAAATTTAACTGTATAAACTAGCACTCTTTTCCCCTTTTTTCCTTCCTCTAGCATGCTTATCTCTCTCTCTCCCTCTCTATCACCCGTCAAGGTCTCGGTGGGGGGGATTACAATGTATCGCGCTAGTGTTTACTTTAGGTTTAGCTCTAGAAGTGGTGAAAGTCCAATAGTGATTTTAACTTTAAACGACAAGTTTTTGTCATGTTTCTGCTTGGCTTTACAGATTAGATGAGTACGTTGACTTCCGCACACAACTGACTCGTGAGGAGCTGAAGATACAGCCTTATTGCAATCCAGACCTACCTACAAGCATGCATACGTTAGATCATATACCAGCCATGGCACAAAGGAGAGAACTAACTTATGAAGCAGAACAAGGACTTAAAGAGGTAAGTTGAAGATACAGCCTTATTGCAATCCAGACCTACCTACAAGCATGCATACGTTAGATCATATACCAGCCATGGCACAAAGAAGAGAACTAACTTATGAAGCTGAACAAGGACTTAAAGAGGTAAGTTGGAGATACAGCCGTATTGCAATCCAGACCTACCCACAAGCATGCATACGTTAGATCATATACCAGCCATGGCACAAAGGAGAGAACTAACTTATGAAGCTGAACAAGGACTTAAGGAGGTAAGTTGGAGATACAGCCTTATTGCAATCCAGACCTACCTACAAGCATGCATACGTTAGATCATATACCAGCCATGGCACAAAGAAGAGAACTAACTTATGAAGCTGAACAAGGACTTAAAGAGGTAAGTTGGAGATACAGCCTTATTGCAATCCAGACCTACCCACAAGCATGCATACGTTAGATCATATACCAGCCATGGCACAAAGGAGAGAACTAACTTATGAGGCGGAACAAGGACTTAAAGAGGTAAAAGTAATCATGAAATTATAATCTAGAACAGAAAAAAATAAAACCTATGTAAATACACATCTCCACAAAGATCTTGCCCTCATATATCACTTGGTACTTGTACACTATGTATGTGTTTATATTGCATTGAAAGAATTACCCGCACAATTTACCTTTGGAACAGTCTAACATGCCTGAGGCGATAACCGAGGGTGTTTGGAGTGTTTTGAAGGTACCGAGTGTGGGTAATTTAACTAATGCCCGAACAGGATGATGTGTATTATTTGTTTCATAAGATTATGTTTTATTAGCAGGCTTCAGTCATCTGCCTGGTTTGGATTCGAACCCACGATCTATGGTTCGACAGGCAGACGCTTTACCGACTGAGCAAACTGGCTTCCTTTCTATCTTTCTTTCTCTCTGGATAATAATAATAATAATTATTGTATGTCTTATTTACCAAGGGTAGCCTCATACGTTTTAGGCAAATAGATGCCTGGTCACGCGTACGCTCTCAACCAATCATTTGATTAGGATCCGCTTCATCATCTTATAAACAACTTTACTTCAAATCAGACCTACCCACTACTATGCATGCATTAGATTATATTCCTGCCATGGAGCAGAGGAAAGACCTAACTTATGAATCGGAACAAGGGCTTGAGGAGGTAACATTGTCAATGAAAGTTCATCTAGAATAAACAAGCTGGTCAATAGTGCAGTGGGTTCTTCACTTGCAAAGGTGGTGACTCTCCTCTTCGCGGTACCTCCATTTAATGTCCTATCCGAGGGACGGAGTGTTTTCCTCTGTAACATAGCCTACATCTATGAAACGGGGGAGTGGCACATTAACACACATCGCAGGCTTCAGTCGTCTGCCTAGTTTGGAATGAACTCACGATCTATGGTTCGACAGGCAGACGCTTTACCGACTGAGCAAACTGGCTTCCTTTCCATCTTTCTTTCTCTTTATTTCTCTCTGGACAATAATAATAATAATAATAATGATAATATGTCTTGTTTACCCAGGGTGGCCTCATCAGTATTCATACTGTTCTCCCTGAGGGCCCTGCAATCATATCATTACCCCAGCTTTAGCCGAGCTACCATGAAAATGTGCCCAAGCATTCAAGGAATTTCTTCATACCAGGTACCCATTTACCTCACCTAGGTAGAGTATGACAAATGTAGATTAATGTCTTGCCATAGGACATTAGTGCTGCGGCGGGATTCAGACCGGGAGCCATGCCATCCACATTCCGGTGATGTATCCACTAGACTACAACACCTCTGCAATGACATGAGATTGAACCTTTCTTTCTTTCTCTCTTTCCTGCAGGTGATTCAATCTATCAATGGAGGTTTCATGGATCATGATGAGGTCGGCACAAGGGTCGCTAAACTCCTACAGAAGGTCAGTCCCAAGTGCAATTAGCTTTCACCTTTAAGTTTGTTTTCCAGAAGTGGGGTTGAGTACTAGTCATGCACCCACATTGTGGACCCCCCCCCTTTTTCTCCCCACCCCTGAAAACAAAACCAAAAACCAAAATACGTAGAAGCAACTGAGAAATAATGATTTTGTAATACATGTACATAAGACTTTGTGTATACCAGTAGATTTGGAATTAACAAAATAAAAATAAACTGACTCAAACTTGCTGCAAATATCCCGCACTGCACACAGAAACAGGTATACAGTTTGATTTGATTTGATTTATTTATTTCTGTTTGATTTTCCTTTTCTTTTGCAGTTTTACAAATATATAACAAACAAAACAGTTAGCAACTAAATTTGTCATACCCTTACCATGTTTTGCAATTTGTTTAAGTATGTCAAAAATTGATTTGTCTCAATTTATGTTTCTTAAGAATGTGAAATATTAAAGCTTACATCTAAAAGTTTTCAACAAAATCCCATTTCAACCAGTCCACTTTTCAACACAAAAGACATAAGGAAGGGGTATGAATAATTTAGTTGTTAACTGTAAGTGACTACACACTTCTTCTTCTTCTTGATTTGTTTTTGTTTGGCAATCAGTCACAGTTGACTATTTTTGCCACACACTATTTTATGAATTATTTATATATATGTACAATTTCATGTCATAAATGACTATTTTTAGGATTCTTTCTTTTTCCATTCCCTTTCCTTCCTTTAATTTTCTTTTTAGACCCTATACCTTTTATTCTTCTTTTTTTTAGAGAAAATTCAATAAATTAATAATTTTGGAAAGAGACGACGGCCTACCTAGCAAGTTGTACGTACTTGTATTTACGTGCAAGTGCGCGTTAAAAAATATCACCTCTGTATGCACATGTATGCACATGTGTACTTCGCACTCCGCATGAGAGTAGGCTATGATCCAGTCTTTTCAGCTCTTTCTTTTCATATTTCTAATGGGAGAGTGGTGAAATGCAATTATTTTCAGGCAAAATTTCTTTAATGGTATTCTTCCAAACTGTCATACAAATAATGAAAAAGCTAACATATTATAAGTGAAATTTGAAAGTGAAAGTGAAATTTGAAAGGGATTACACAAACAAAAATCCAATTGTTTTTCTGCTTTTTCTTTCTCCTTCTGTCTCATGTAATGAAGGATCCTGAATCTTGGATTGCAACCAATATGGCGGCCCTCTACTGGCGAATAGAAGGCAAGTCCCAGAATGCCTTGGACTGTCTCAGGCATGCCCTTCATTATGCTCCTTCAGATATGAAGGTAACAAATATGTATTTTCTTCAATTCTTTGTATTTGTATTGTATTTTAGATGGACTTTATCAATTCTCATTTTCAATGATAGACTTGTCAGTCAAAGTTACTTTAGCAACCACCTGTGTAGCAGCTAGACCACCTGTTCATAAAGACTGTAATTTGTGATTTCCTTTGAATATGTTTCTCATGTATTAAACATGTCTTAAGAGACCTTGTTTAAAGACCACTTGCTCATAAAACTTCACCTACCCCCCCCCCCCTTGAGTGGTTGTTATATACAGGTTTCACTGTAATTACCAATGTGGGCATTGTGGTACATTTGAGAAGGCTCTTAACAAAAATATACAAAGTGTTTTAGTGCTCAGTGCCTCAAAAAAGTAAAAATCTTTAAGTGACAGGTTTTACCATACTCATTTTCCCCAATAGACTGTAGTGTTATGAAAACCGTGAGGAAAACAATTTTTTAAATTTCGATTTCCAATCATAAATATCTTGATAATCAGACATGCGATCGGCTTGTAAATTTCATGGGGGTCCTGACTGACCTAAAGGTTTATAATTATCATTGCAGCATGAGCTAAATCCAGGATTTTGTTTCAGAATCTGAGACAAAGTTACCCAATCCCTTTCAGTGTTTACATGACAATACTGGTGTAATAATATTTGTAAGGCCACAGGAAGAGCTGTACCGGTGTGCCATTGCTTGCTAGATAAAGAACAAATTGTTGATATTATCTTTGCAGTATTATTATTAATGATGTTTGTTTTTTTGTTGCTGTTATTAGTACTATCATTGCTGTTGTTGTTATTATTATTATCATCATTGTTGTTGGTGTTGTTGCTATTATTGTTGTTGTTTACACATACTAATATTACTCATTGTTTTATTTGTCAGGACCTAGCGTTGGTGAGCATTGCTAATATTTTCCACCGAGTTGGAATGTACGATGATGCTGCTACTATCGCTAAGATGGCCATTGAGATCACACCTCAGCTAGTCATCAACCATTTCACCTTGGCTAACGTCTACTCCTCAAAGGTAAGAACGGCTCATCAGACATTGGCTTGCCTGGGTGAAATCTGCTCAGGGGAGTGTTTCACAAAGGCTAAGATCGACTTAAATTGGACTTGAACTATGGCAGGCCATTCATGCCACTGGTTGCTCTCACCATTGGCCTCTCAATTATGATCTTTAGTTAATATTTTTTCCTTCAATAATGAACTATCACAAAATGTAAATTCTGTAGATTTGTGACCATGATTTGTACGTCCCTTGAGAAACCAGTGTCAGGAATGGTTAAAGGAATAGTTAAGTCCAACTTAATGTTGATCTTAGTCTTCGTGAAATACTCCCCTAAGCTTCTGGAATTTTCTTTTAAACATAAAGTTGAGTTGTAGGCTACGATTGTAATGTGAAAGAAACTGCGTAAGTGGCTGGAAAGGGTTGGATCATGTAGCACTTAAGTATTGGTGTTTATTGTGAGGTTTTGGAATCGTCAAAATGATAAGAAATCTGCTCAGTATTGCTAAGAGTCACTGTACATAAACATGTGTAAATAGGACTACACAAACATGATAGTTGTGGTCCACAACCTTTAGCTGCTACTTGCCATAGTTCGGATATGAGGGCATTCATACATCAGGCATCATTCCACTACCTCACATTACACCAACTGATGTTTAAATCAACCGAATTGTCACACAAATGTCACACAAATGTCACACAAATGCACTCATTTGTGTAAATTGTAATGTCAGATATCTGTTCTAAGTTAAATTTCGGTCAAATTCAAACCCTGTGCTTTGTTAGCACACACTGCTTCACAGGTTGTGTCTGAGACAAAAAATTGCACTAGGACCTGTTCTGTGCATTATAATCAGCTTAATCACCTGGTATGGCATGAGTGAAATAATGCCTAGTTTGCCATGGACCTCAGGCTTAAGGTTGCAATTGGATTTTAGGTTAGGTTCAGAGTTAGCTTTAGGTATGTGTGAGATTTTGACCATGGCCTGGTTATCATTAGACCAACAGTGACCATGGTGGTATTCTAAGATTTTATATGGGATAAAATCTAAAATTAGCTTTGGTAATTTACACTTAAAATCAATATATATCAACATTGATGTTTTGTTGCTTTTGTTGATTATTATTCTTCTTCTCCTCCTTCTTCTCTTTTTTGTGACCTTCTGCTCTTTTTCCCTCTATTTCTCTTTCTCCTTCTCCTTCTCCTTGTCATTTCCTCCCTCCACTCTTTCTCCCTTTTTCTTCCTCATCCTCCTATTCCATCTTCCTTTTCTTCTACTTCATTTCTTCTTCTTTCTTATACTTTTACCCTCCCTCTTCTCCTTCTTCTTCTCTTCTTCTTCTCCTTCTCCTTATGTTTCTTCTTTTTCTTCTTCTTCTTCTCCTCCTTCTTGTTGTTTTTCTTGTTCTTCTTCCTCCTCCTCATCCTCTTGCTCTTCCTCTTCCACAGGGTCAATGGGACCATGCATTGGAGTACTACCAATCCACGCTCAGACTGCAGCCAGACTTTCAGCCTGCTGTGGAGAGGCTGAGAACCATAGAATGCAATGTCCTTCAGCTTACTGCCAATAAGAACTAGCTTAGACAGACAGACAGACAGACAGCCACCATTCTCTCCAGCCAGGCAGCACAATAATAATTATTTAATAATAGCTATGTTTATATTGTATACGTATCCATGATATCAGGGGGTGCTCAAGGAGGATAACAAGTAGTATTTCTACCCTGGCTCTGTCTAGCCCAGGGATATATAGGGCTATATACTCTAATCATCTATTTAACGTAACTATAAAAAGACAAATAATACTCCAAAAATCAGGCCTGATAATTTCCTGATTTTACCCTTATTTCCCTAATTTCCCTATTTTTCCCCAATTTTCTAACTCAGAAGGATAGAAATGTTTTGCTGATTATTTCAAGAGAAAATGGATATCTTGTAACTGTTACGGACGTGACCCATAGTGATTGTCTTTATAGATATTCATGCTTCAAAGTATTTCAATCCTATTAGCATATCACTCAGATCAAAGGGCTTGTTGAGCTTGTCTGATTCATACCAAATTTGTCATGGTAGCCCAATAATTTCAAATTTACGATTTTTAGCGAGCACACATTGTCCATGGAACTGCCCATTATGCCTATAACAGAGCTGCCAACCATTTCGTTTTCCTCCAAATTACAGTATTAGTGTTTTCTTCATAAAATTTGTTTGTTAAATTATTTTTTATATTTTTAATTTTTTAATTTTACTTACCGCACATCAAAGAACTGCCCTAAAATGTTATTTTGATCACAAATGCAATAAAAAAACTTCTCAAAAAGAATGAAACGCTGATAAAACAAAAATAACAACAACAAAATACCTATTTGTAAATAAACTATAGGTCCTAATATGGAGGAAAAAAAAGCATGAGGAATGCACATTTCTGCTTTGGAAGTTTGTCGCGCGTGGTTGTAAGTTTTGTTTTCATTAATTCCTTTTTTTTGTTGAAATTCCTCTTTGTTTTGCCATCATGGTTCCTTTTTTTGGGTCGTCAAAGGTTGGCAGCTCTGCTATTAGGGGTCATTGCAAATGACTTTTAGACAATGTTCCTCATCAATATTGCCCTTCAGTTTGAACCTTGATAGCCCCTAAGATTGTGTACATGAGGATGCTATTGCTAAATTATTCTTCATTAATTGATTTCATAAGATATATATATTTCCTTCCAGTTGTCATGATTTTATTTTGGGGTGATGAATAATAAGTGTAATTGAAAGAAAGGGCGCTGTTGGTCTACTCATGTTCGATCGAAGTGATCACGTGTATTGATTTGGTACTGCCTAGCAATAAGATAAATACAGCCTTGTTCATCTATACAGCAGTAGACTACCATGGTGAACCACTGGGGGGAAATAAGCTGTGTGTGATACACATTACTGCCTCTTGTACAGTGAAACCTTGTCTATAACCCATAGCCTGCCATGAGGCTGCTTGCACGCTATTGTTACGCTGCTTCTTGCATGCTAGCAAACATTCGTAATAGCAGTTATTGTTCATGCCTATTGGACTGTGCCTAGTGCTTTGCACGCTCTATTGTTAGTACCATCGCGTTAATCCGATTATCTCGTTATAAATCTGGCACTGGGGGGATTAGCCCTGTGGCAGGATAAGAGATAAAGACCACCCAAGGCAGACAAGAAAGGTGGTCTTTATAGGCAGGTGGTCTTTATGTACAGGTTCCCTTAGTACATGTTTCAATGAGAAACCGTTTTCAAGGGAAACAAAAAATCTGGTCTTTGTAGACAGGTGGTCACTAAAGCAGGTTTGACTGTAACATATCAAATAAGTGAGTGTGTAAGTCCTATGTTGTTTCTAGCATGGCACTAGCTTAACATCCTTTGGCAAGGCATTAATCCACATTTGCCACTCTCTACCCAGGTGAAGATGGGTACCTGGCAAATGCAGGGGTAATAATAATTGCAGGACCATCAGGCAAGAAAAGCACCGATGCTGATGAGGCTTCCTCAAACTCCAATGATTATTATTTATATATATTCATGTATTACCATTTGTTGATATACGACTGACTCCAATCTAGTGCTTTTTGGCAGTTGTGAAATGGAGTAACAGAACCAGAACTGAAAAGTAGTTGTTAGTGAGATCAATCTTAACATCAAACTAAAATGTATCTCTAATGCTAAATATGTTACTCATTGCAGATATAGTATCGAAAATAATATCGCTAGTGACATTCGTTTGTCTCGCAATGTATGGTCAACAAGGGATCTCAAAGATCACGACGTTTCGTGTGCCGCCGTTACACTTTGTCAGGTGATACAAAATATTGTAAGCAAGCATGTTTTGAGATCCCTTGTTGACAATACATTGCGAGACAAACGAATGTCTCTAGCAATACTATTTTCGATAAAATGTATCTTTTGTTATCTTTAATAATTATGTGTGTGATTATTGATTGATTGATTCAAATTTATTCCATTTCATATATCAATTGTTTGCACAATAAAGAACATAGTCGACAAAGTAAGTTGGAAATTAAAGTATGAAGATAAAGTTAAGTGCTGATAATAAGGTCTTATTTTTACTGACATTCTTATATTTTGTAAGATTCAGGAATCATTGAAATGAAAACAAATTGTCTCAACCCTGCGGAAACTCAATTTTTCTCTTTAAAGCCATACTGTACTAGAAGCAGTACGGTACCGCAGATTCCCCTCTAGTCGTATGGTCCCGTAACTCCCTGCTTCCCTAGCTGAGCTGTAGGTTCTCATATGGAGTCCTCTGTCTGCGAAGTGGAAATTAGGCATTGCGTTACACACTGTTGGCAAGTTGACCATGAGATGGCGCTGTGCGATAAACAGTACGCTATATAGGGCAGAAAGTTTATCTGTTCATTATTGCTTTAAAGCCCAGAATTTGTTGCTGTGTAACCGTGTCTTAACTCTTAATAATCGTTTAATTTGTTTACTCGGTGAAAGCCCCTACCAGGGATTTGCACAAGCCTCAAAAAGTTACCTCAAAATTTATCTTTAGCAGCAAGATGTGTTGATGAAAGTATGTGCAAATTGTCAGATCAAAAGATAGATCAAAAAGTAGTATTCTCTCTACGAGTAAAAAATTGAAGCCCTCATTTTTGTACACAACAAAGGAGGTGAGTAAAACACTGCCAGTAGCAAAAATTAAAATTTGAAAAGGAAGATTACTGTAATTTTGCTAATGATGAATATTTTGCAGCCACACTTTTAGGAATGTCTTTTATTATAATTGTTTTACAAAATTTTGGCTCTTGTACAAGTTTGGAGATATCTACTGCAAATTTGCACAACTGTTATGTTTTAAATCATGTATTTGAATATAAGGACACTGCGTCAAAAAAGTTTTTTTTAAATGCCAATTTTTAAGAGAGGGAAAGAGGCCGGGAAAAAAAATGTGTTTTTTAACTTTTCAGTTTGGTGTCGCTTTTCACATTTGAATGTTAAGATTCCTGAAATAAAGCCTGGCACCAACCATTTGATTATCATCCTGTAGTAAGGCAACTATATATCGAGGGGTCGTAACTCCATTTTGGGATTTTTTTAGAAAAGGTGCTGTATGTGTCACTGAGCACTTGGGCCTTAAGGAGTTAAGTCTATGTTTCACTAGCCATTGACTTTAATGGGGTGTTGGGTGGAGTTAAGTCTTTGTGTTTCCTGGAAATCCCACATTTTTCTGAACATTTTGATATCAAATACGCATTTTGGCAAAATATGGAGTTACGTCATTGTGTCACTGAACCCTTGATATGCACATTGTTAATGAACATTGGTCTCTTTCTGCTCAAGCATTTTTTTGTATATTTCTAGGGCTAGGATTCAAAGGTAATTGGTGTAAGAAAGAAATATGGGTAGGATGAATATCATCATAGCCGGTACTATATCAAGTATTCCTTTTTAATAGGGTACTACTGTAGGGTCTCATGCATTTGGTGGTGGGTTAGGATAATGGGATGCGCTATTATTTACTCAACACTAAATATCTACACTTCGCAGTAGCTTCTTGCCTTGAAAATGGCTGACGTTATGATAATTCCCCCAAAGTTTCATGTTGCGAAAATGTCTGATTTACAGAATAGACTTTGTTCTTCTTTTGTTTTATATCCTAGCTTTGTAGATTTTTTCTTAAAGTAGAGAGTTATATATGCCATACAGAGTGGTCCCCCAAAATGGACTAGCATACTTCCAATAATGTGGGGTCAAATTCACATGAAAAATGATACCAAGATTGGCAAATTTGGTAGAGGTTTTTTTAGAGAGCTATTCGTGACGCAAGGTAAGAATTCAAATTTGTCCGGCATCAATGAAAGTGCATTTTAAACAATTCTTAAATATGTCATAAAAAACACATGAAAAAAGAAAAGTTTCTGTGGCATGTTATACCTGTGCTCAATCTGACGTTTATTACAGCTTTCCCAAATAACACCTGCAAGTAGCACTGCCAGTAGATGTCTTCAATGTTGTTTTGTATTTAAACATTCCCCATCTGAAATGTGCTGTGCACTAATGGACGTATCACTATGAACATGACAGACAAAGAAAGCGGACAAAATATACAGTTCCTCGGGTACACAAAGGAACATCCCCTCACTGCTATTATGTAAAAAGGTGAATATGCATGTGACACCTGTTCTACACATTTTTACATAATAGCAGTGAAGGGATGTTCCTTTGTCTACCTGAGGAACTGTATATTTTGTCCGCTTTCTTTGTCTGTCATGTTCATAATGTATGCTAGTCCTGGTTGGGGGGGGGGGGGCACCCTGTATAATTACTATTTTTTGACTGGGTTAGAACATTGCAAAATGTGATTTCTCAATCAAACGTGCAAAAAGATGTGTTTCTGACTGCAACAAAACCTGAAAAGGCATCGTGTATGATGCTTTTGATAAGGTCCACGCATAGCAGAATTCATTATTGGCTCAATGCATTCATTAGATCTACATGTACAAGAATCATGTGTATGTATTTTTTGTCACAAATCTGATTTACAATTTGAATGATATCACTGTTTATAATTCATGTTTTCTCGGAGATGTACTTATTTTTAATTCTAAAAAATGTTATGATTTTGAATAAAAATTCACTTTCCTATGTCTAAAATATATTCTTGTTTAAAAAAGTGTCGTAGTTGAGTAAAGCATATTTTTATAGTGTGATGGAAGAGCTGTGGCTTTCTTCGTAGTTGTAATTTTTTCTTCAAAAGGGAAAATAGACAGCTACTATTAAAGAAAGCAGAAATATCAGAGAAGCAGACTGGTTAAGTTTTGAATGGAAGCAGACAAACAATGAGAAAGTTGTGAATTAAGAAAGTTGTAATTACTAAACGTATGTGCTCTGCAAAATGGCTGAATTGATTAAATGTCACTGTAACGTGGTGCCGGACAACTTTCCCCATTTGTTCCAACAGACATAATTCCAAAATGTGAACAGTTTTTCAAAATGAATTACTTTTTAGAAGACCTGTAATAATATGCCATCCATAATATATTTTAAGTAAATTGAGTTCCCCAAAAGAGAAGGCACTATATAGGAGAAAAACAGGAATACCGTAATTAACAGTGTATAAACCGCACTTTTTTTTTTTTTTTTAAAGTTTTGATTTAGTCCCCTCCACCTGGCGCTATGCCTGGATGGTCACCAAGCTCGGTAATCGGTGTGTTGATTCACCACTCGGAAACTAGAACAACACTCAAATTTGTCTGTCATCTTGGTTTGAAAGTAATCTTTCTGATAGATCTCGATATGTAGCTTATAATAATAATTCCTCCAATTTTTCTTCTATTACATGGTGTACCACAAGGTTCTATCCTAGGTCCCCTACTGTTTTTTAATTTACATTACCGGTAAGGTTTTTACCAAAAACAAAAAAAAAATATCGGCAGGGGTGCGGGTAATACACGAGGGCGGTTTATACAACGTTAATTACGGTAAGTGATATTGTTTTGCACAATAAATGTGAGAGTTGCCCATGAATTTTATACCTCACAATCCACTGACCAAATTACAATTTGAGATTGAATCACTCACATACACAGTTTATAGTAATCTCACATTTCAAACATTGACGACTATATTGATCTGATTTATGTCAAACTATTGCCATTCCGTTTCTCTTGTTTTCATACGAGTAAAGTTATTGTAAAGGTTATATTGTCCTTTAATTCTTTCCAGACAAGTGTCCTTGTTCTCTGGACACAATATCTTTTCATTCAGAGCAGCCCTGAAAATATGCACAAAGCATGAGCTAGGTCCATACGGTTTACAGGAATTTTAAAAGCTATAGTTATGATTGAAGTTTGTTGGGTTCATAATTCTGTGCTAAAAATATGTTTAAGGAGATTGTGAATCAAGGGCAATTAGGTACAATGATAGAGAGAGAGAGAGAGACGGTGAGAACCAAAAAGAAAGACTGACAGGAGGTGGGGGGACTGACAAATAGTTCAGTCATTGTCAAATGAGCGAACTATTGGAAATTTAATATTATTTTGGTATGATGTTTTGGAGATTTAATTAAAAATGGAAAAGTAATTATTCTTTCGAATGATTTAGATTATTATTATCATTATCATTATTATGAAGATTTTATATGCAAAATTTAATGTCTTATCTTCACTGAGTAGACAGACATACATCTACCGGTAGTCAATATTCTGTCTGTTTTTACATTTTTTTTCCTACTTCAATCATCATCTTTCCTCACCCTTACGCCCCACACAGAGAGCGACGTCTCCGTTTTTTAAGGTGTATTATTTTCTCGGCTGGTGAGGTGGGGGGGGGGGGGGGGCGACACAGGAACAATCTAGGCAGTGGACTGACATGGATCATGCGTAGTTGGAAGTTGGAAGTGAGAAAAAAGAGAGATAGAGAGAGAGGGGGGAGGGGCATATTTAGACATTTCTGTGGATATATGAATTACCAATGTGTACACAATCGTGTTGATGTGCTCTGCTCCCCGAATATATTTGGAGTAAAAATGCACAGGAAGATAAGTGTGTGTGTGTGTGGGGGGGGGGGGGGGGGAGAAGGATGATTATGATATACCGTACCCTTCTAAAAGATATTATGATGGGAGATTTGTAGTATACTGAACGATATTTTGTCTTGTATCATCAGGTATCTCGTTTCATGAGTTCGTCTACGGCAAGGGATTGGCTGACACGGTTTCACCCTACCACGCCCCTGACACACGCCTGTCTTTGACTTTAAAATTATCTTCTTCTTTTTTCTTCGTAGCAGCCGACACAGATACACAGTGGAGTAAATGGCAATATGCAAACGAACCCACATGTAAAGCACCAATCATCGCCTCATATACCTTTGCCATACTCGGGTCATGTCAGGGTCACGTCAGAGTCCTATTCTGAAGAAAAAAACTCACTCACAGCCAAATAATTTCAATTTCTTCGGAAATATCTCCAAGACGCCATATTTCCGAGGAGCCCGAGTCGGGTAGAGCATAAGATATGTCTGTAGAAGGTTTTCTAGCCATGGAGGTGCTTTCGCAGCCCCAACTCAAGCGCTTGAAAGAGCACAAATACAGCGCAGAAGGGAAGTCGATCACTGAGCCCGTCATGCAGGTGTTCTGGTGCTGGCTTGTAGAGCAAGTCCCCCGGACGGTCGCCCCGAACACTATCACACTGGTTGGCTTAGCTGCAAACATTATCTCGACTTTGATACTTGCTTTCTATTGTCCAACTGCTACAGAAATGGTATGTTATATAAATAGTGCTTCCCTGCTATTGTCTTAGTCCCAGTATTTGCCCAGATGTTGTGACTTGTGCATTGTGAAATTGTGTGTCCGGACAAATAATTGTGTATCCCGACAGTTGATTTAGATCTAATAAAACAGCAATTTGAAGAAGTTTACAAGTTACATTTCATAAATCTTCTAAGTCTTAATAATAATATGTTACACAATATGAGACAATTTTCATGATGGTTATTGCTATTTGATGAATGAATATTTTTCTGTTAAATGCGAAAGGCAAAGTAGAAGTCCATTCTGGACAACAAAAAAACAATAGGGGTCTAGGCTACACCCTTTCACGGTTACAACTACAAGAGTGCGCATGCCCCAACATGGGCACCACTTTAAATTATGAGTAAACAAGTGGTTTACTCGTAATACCAAATGGCGCCTAATAGTACTAGACCTATGTCTGACGCAACAGTGCATACACATCTGAAAACATTGATGACGCAATGTTTACTCGCAAATTAAAATGGCGGCCGTAACCGTGAAGGGGTGTATTGGATAAAGATTCTTTTTGTTTGTTTGGGGGGGGGGGCTGTATCTTTTGATAGGAACGTTGGTGAGTCTTGAAATTTGAAATGTGTTCTTCTGTGCAGTTGAATTTTTTTCAATTATCCAACCATTAAAAGGCCACTCTAACCCAAATAACATAAGCCTTTCAAAACATGAATACACCTCTACTTATTAATATTCCCGCCTCTGATTTTTTAGAAAATCTCTAAATTGACCAAAAAATGACAATAACCATCCATTTTTCACAGATCTCGCGCTTGCTGGGCTACGCCCTTCCAAAAGGTAATACAGTCACGTGGCTTGATGACGCATTGCAGGCATGTCCAATTTGTCCTACAACTATGGATTGTAATTCATAAATGAAACGTACTGGGATTATCAAGTGCATATTATTTTTCGGATAATTGTCTTTTTCTTCTTCAATTAATATCATAGTTTGCCCTTTTAAAGACATTTTAACGCCTAAATCACCCTCCTTTTCACCGGAGAGGCTCCTGCACTGACGTCATAAACAGTTGCGATTTATGTTACAAAAACGCTGACCTGTTATGACAGTTTGTGATGTAGGTTCCGGCTGAAGTGCGAAGACGAGCAGTATACACAGGAAAAAAAAAACTGTTTTTGCGTTGCTGTAAAAAGTTGCACAAGCAGGTTCACAAAATTCAGTGAACTCTGTGCGTGCACTTTCGTATACTATTGACAATTGGCAACAGTTATCATACTTTCAACTCCTTAGTTTGAAAAGAAAAAAAATTGTTTATTAAGTGAAAAGAATTGCAAAATTTAACCATCTTTTTCTTCCAATTTGTACACACAAAAAATGATTTTTATGTTTTACCCCACCAGAAAACTTCAATGGTAGTTACAATTAAAATGCTCTTATTCGAGAACAGTACAACCTACTGCATTGAAAGTGGACTCAAATGTGTGTGTGATGTTGCTCTTTATGCTCATGTATAGTGTGTGATTCCTGGTACTCTAGATCAAAAGATAACACAAAAACATTACTAAAAAGAGACACGGTAGTGACTGTACTGCGTTAACGAGTTAACTTAATTAGCTAACACTAATTGAATGTCTCTTGACTTTCTTTGCAGGCTCCCCCATGGGCCTATGCATTTGCAGCTCTATGTCTGTTTGCATACCAGTCATTAGATGCTATAGATGGAAAGCAGGCTAGGCGGACAAACTCTAGTACTCAACTAGGAGAACTCTTTGACCATGGCTGTGATGCAGTATCTATTGGTAAATATCTTATCTTGACAATATCTTATCTTAACAAAGCCCTTTGGCAGAGATATGTGCCAAACCAATGTAAAATTTGTATGTCAACAGATGGAAAGAGGCAATACCTTTATCATGTATGGTCAAAAACATTTCTGCATTAAAAAGGCCCCTTTACTGCATTGATTGCTATGCAGCCATACAGGCATTTGAAGCACACTACTTGTAGCTAATTCAATTTTGCTTTGCACAGCATTCTTTGTGTGGTTTAAAAATAACATCACATGTACATACTGCTTGAGTGCGTGCAGAAATTTATTGTTTTTCTGTCACATACATGTACATTTTTAGCAAGTTAAAAGCCTAACCAAAAATGTTATATACCTCCTCAATGGGCTGATACTTCTTGTCCTGAAAAAGATAAGATGTTGGCAGTGTTCCTTGTGCCATTTTGACATAACACAATGATTGTATTGTTCTAAGGCCTGTTTCTTGAAACGCTCAGTCTTAAGTCTAACTTGGACATCCCATAGAAACATGATATAAAATGTATGCTGTTCCGCAAAATTTAACTTGCGTGTACCGTACCTACAGTTAACAACAATGTTATTCATACCCTTACACAGTTTTGAAAGTTTCATAGTATGTGAACAAATTGGTTTGTCCCAATTTTTGTTTCTTGAGAATGTTATTTGTGAGTATTAGATAAAGGCCTTAATTCCACCAGTCCACCTTTCACTTGTGAGTTATGAAAAACAGTTACAGTTACAACAAAATGTACAAGAAGGTATGAATAACTTAGTTGTTAATAACTGTATAAGAGGGTTTCAAGAAACTGGCCACAGGGTGACCACTTTTTATTGTTGTTGTGACACAATGTAATTAATCGTTATCTCTTTCGTTATCTAAGAAGTATAATCTTAGTGATTGTTTTTGTTTGGTTCTTGCAGTCTTTGTAAGTGTTGGAGTCTGTACTGCAATGCAGCTAGGAACACACCCATGGCTTACATTCATGACCTCGTGTACATCAATGTTCATCTACTTCACAGCTCATTGGCAGACATACGTCTGTGGTACACTCAAGTTTGGAAAGTAAGATCATTTATTTGAATAATTCATTCCTTTATTCATTCATTTATGTATATGTAGATGAAGTTGAGTTGTCTTGTGATTACAGTGCACATTGTGAAAGAACTACCTGGAAGTAATTGAAAGAGATCAGTTATGTAGCATATAGTATTGGTGGATACTTGGGAGGTTTTGAAATCATCAAAATGGTAATAAAGTGACTCGTTCAACAATTTGACATACAGAATTGTAGCTCGCGAGCTCCTCTCCAATTTGCTCTGTTTATACGATTTCATAAACATTTATTTTCTTCGTTATTGATGATGGATTTGATTTTTTTCCATACAGGGGTATATAAAAACATTTGCAATAATTATATTTAGGGTGCATTGTATGGTTGAATATTTTATTGAGGAAAAATATGGGTTTCTGATTTTATTTTTAGTACAGAGCAATGAGAAGGGAGCTTGCAACATCACAGAGTTGCCAATTTATGTTGGACTGATTGCACCTTCAAATATTCATAAATTTCTTATTCATAATTGGAATTTGCTCAAACTTCCACTGACCTATTTCTCACATTTTCTGCATCTATTATTAAAAAAAAGTTAGTATCAGAGTAACTTCCTTTTTAGAGCTGATTTGATGAGATAACCACCTGTCAGTGACCTTGCAGGGTGGTCTAATCCCCCTGGCCGAACTAGTACAGACAGGCCTTAATATGAGGGTGGACTTCCCTTTAACTTACTATTGTGTTTTTTTGCCAGATTTGATGTAACAGAAGGACAGCTAATGTTCTGCACTATCTATCTTGTAGCAGCATTCATGGGAGAAGATGCCTGGATGGCAAAGGTATAGTAGAATATTTTGTTCACATTTGCTGTAAAATTTCTGTTTTCTTATATAAAATTATATTCGATTATTTTACCAGCATTTGTTAATGTGTGTTTGTTTGATTTTTTATTTTTTGCAATTTATAGAAGAAACAGCTAAATATTTCATTTTATTTTGTAAAATTTCTGTATTTTTTTAAAATCAAATGATATATATATTTTTTTACCTACATTTGTTTTTGTGTGTTTTTTTTAATTTTTTAAAATTATTTATAGAAGAAACAGCTAAAGATTTCATTTTATCAACGAAAACAGACAAAGTCCGGTTTTGGGTCTTGCAAGAATGAATGTCAACAGGCTGTAGCAATGCTACTTTGCTAGAATAACGTAAGAGTCCTCCCCATTCTGATTTCGGCTTTCTGTTCATTCTTGCGATTTACTCCTATGAGGGCAAGACCAGAAAGGCTTTAGTTTGCCTGTTTTTGTTGCAGTTTTTAGAGTTTGCAGTACTTACCAATTAATTTAATGCAAAGCACATACTTATCTTTGAATATTTTAAAGAGCCACTACAATTTTCAATGTAAACATGAAAATGGAGTGAACATTCAAATGAAAAAAAACATGAACATGTGCCATGTATACATGTACAAGCTTATTTAAATAAGCTTGTACATGATGTACTCATGTATCTAGTGGTACCTGTCAAAATTCCAACAAGAGGCATTGTGTGCATTAGTGTGGATTGGTGGTCCAGGGTAGAAAATCATTTAATAATAATAATAATAATAGCTAGTTCTTATATAGCGCTTTTCAGGACTGAAGGCCCTCTCAAAGCGCTTTACAGATTTATATATTATTACCCCGGTCATAGGATTCCGGCTTACACGCACACAATGTATGCACATTCTCCACTCCCTGGAGAGCATTCCAGCCAGGCGTCTTTTTTTACATTTATTTATTTTTTATTTACATTTTCATCATGATAATCCTGAATTAACGGTTTAGTGTATTTGAAAAGTCCCTGAATCCTGCTTTTATGCGTGAAGAAAATGGTCTAGGAACATTCCTAGACCATTTTCTTCACGCCTACATATTCTGGAACACCCGTTGTCATGTCAGAGTTGAGAATTCTTGCACTTTTTTTTTTTTTTACTGCAGCACTGAACTTGCAACACACTCTTTTAGGTTTGGGCCCTTGAGTATAAAGCATGTATCCCAACAAGTTGAACAACTGGATTATTATTATTATTGTTGTTAATTCGTTTGTTTATTTCAGGTTCCAGTAGTTGATATGGAAGTGAAGGTTGTGGCTACTGTGTCTGGTCTCATGTTATCCTACCTCAGCATCTATAGCCATGGAAGGGTCATCTTCGGAGGGGGCAAAGGTCGGAATGGATCCACAGTGGCAGTAAGCTATTATTCTTATTTTATGAATTAGTGTTGCCTGGGCTTGGGAGGGAAAAGCGCAAATGCCAAAAGGTATCGTAATTTAAAAAAAAAACTTCTACTATTACAAGTAAACCTGTGTAAGTACTTTTATTTATACAGTGCTCCTTACAAACTGTTTACTATAAGAAATCTTGTACTACTTGTGCTCTGAACCACTGCCAGTGTTAAAGGGTTTCAACCTTGATAAACACTAGAATAAAGCATTCTGACTTTAGTTACACTTTTGATCATAATATTCACTCAATTACCTCTGTGAAGTAACTAAAGTGCCTCCAAGATTTAAATTCTTACATATGTTAATAGTTATGCCATCTTCTGTTATAAATACAGAAACTTATGTATTACATTTGTTCTTCTTTTGTATTTGTGCTTGCAGGACACCAGTGTTATTGCTCCATTGTTCCATATCAGTGCTGTCATTCTTTTGTTCTTCACAATCTGGCAAAAGTCAAAGACTGGCATCTTTGAAAGGCAGCCTTGTGTTTATATCATCATGTTTGGCATGCTGGCTTCTAAAATCTCAATTAAATTAGTGGTATGTATTAGCTTTTACTCCAGCTTCAAATATTTGTGTTTCCTTTTCTTCAATAGATGAGGAGGAGCTCCTTACCAGTTTTAAAAATAAATATGCCCTGAGGCTGAAGAAGAAAAGATGTGGCGATTTGAGGGAAACAGTTTGTTGTAACAGCAAATGAACAATATTATCAGCTTGAGTGCAATAGACTTTAATATGAGTTGCCAGAGTATCAACCTGGCAACTTGTGAGTCATCATAATAAATGTTGCTATATATAGCGCTTAATATGGAATACCCTCTCTAAGCGCTTTACAGATACTATTATTACCCTGGTCATTTGATTCATTCACGCACACAGTGCTTTCCAGGGAGTGGAGAATGTGCATACATTGTGTGTGGGCAAGCCTGAATCAATTGACCAAGGTAATCATTAAGTGCTTGGAGTCATTTCCAATAAACCTTGAATACTTCTAATATTCCTCTGTATTTGATGATAATTGAGTACCACTCTTTATGACCCAGGTTGCACACATGACAAAAAGTGGGATGAATTTCTTGGATACAGCCTTCATAGGCCCTGGTCTACTCTTCCTGAACCAGTACCTGGACACCTTGGTCTCAGAAGACTATGTCTTATGGCTGGCACTGGTGAGTATCTCTAGTTGGACCATCCCTGTGGGGTGTTTCACAAAGACTAAGATCGACTTTAAGTTGGACTTAAATATGGCAGGCCATTCATGCCACTGGTTGATGTCACTGTTGGTCTCTCAATTATGATCTTTAGATATTATTTTTGCCTTCAAAAATTAACTAACAAATCAGGTAAATTCTGTAGATTTGTGACCACGATTTGTATGTCCCTTGAGAAACAAATGCCAGGAATGGTTAGAGGAACTAGTGGCATCAAAGGCCTGCCATAGTCAAGTTCAACTTGTCGATCTTAGTCTTTGTGAAAAACTCCCCTGGTTCCCCAATTTTTGTAGGAACCCTGTAGTGTTCCGTAGCAAAAGTCAACTATCCTGAATGCCAACAGAACGCACCACCCGTCAACTGAAAAGGAAAACATAATTTGAATTATTCACAGACCTTTAGCGCCTGCTCACCTTTCATAACCCCAAAATGACAATGCAAATTTGGATTTAACTTATTTTGACATTCAGTTCAGTCTTTTATTCATTATTTTCTTAATACTTCCACCCACCGAAGGTAATGCCAGAGGCATCATGTTTGCAGGTGGTCCATCTGTCCGTCCCGCTTTCTTGTTTGCTCCATATCTCAAGAACCACTCGAGATGAGGCTCAAACTTGATGATAGTATGCAGGGAAAAATATTAGTTTTTCATTTTGGGGGCTCCATTTCTAATTTTGGGGAAATTTTTGTTGGCTACTTTGTCAACTTTCAGGGGCTTTTTTTTCCATTTCGGGGGCTACTTTTTCATTACTTCATAAAAGGATGCAGTTTGTTAAGATTGTATTAGGACAACAAGGTTTCGGCCTTCCTGCTTCATAAATACCCATTCAAAAGCAAAGCATTTATCTAGTTAAATAACTAAGTTTAAATGCAATAGAATGTGATTATTCTGGCCTTGTATAGTTGTATTTGTATAGATCTACTGAATTTCAATAATCATTTTTCAAAGTAAAATTTTCACAAGAAAATCAGACAATCGTTTAAAAACATAGACATTAGTAATACTTTTACTAATTCTAAGCTCAGGTTTCATACCTCTATTCATGAAACTATATTGAAATCGCGGCAATAATGATGCAAACAGATAGCAATTTCAAAGTGTTGTCAAGTCTCTTCGACTTTAGCTCAGCTCAGCTCACACAGTGACAGTTCCGACTGCAGCTGCAGTGGCACTGCACTGTATTGTACGTGTGTGGACTCAAGGCAGCTTGCAACTGAACTGTCAGTCACAATGACTTTCTCTGACTTTCTTGTGAAAATTTTACTTTGAAAAATGATTATCAAAATTCAGTAAACATGGCGAGAATAATCACAAATAATGATTCATTTTTCATTATCTCACAAAAAAATAATTTTGTGAAGCGCCCTCTGCAACAGAACTCAACTATCCCTTTAAGTACAAGGCACATTGAATGAATCATACAAAATACTAATGGGTAGAAACCTATAATTTCACATAAATTTGCATCTACCTCTTCGGGCATAGATCGTTTCAAGATTTTTCTTCCATTTCCTCTCTTTTCAGGCTTGGTGCACCTGTGACCTGATCCGCTTCTGTGTCGCCCTCTGTTGTCAGATATCCCAAAGTCTTGGTATATACACGTTTGACATTACAAGCAAGCCTAATCTAGCAGAGCAGAGGTCAGGGGTCACGACGAGGCGCCAAGCCAAGCTAGCTGCACAATGAGATGATGATAATATATCCTTGTACATATTAACACAATTCCATTGGCCATCAAATTGTGTACCCTTTCTTTAAATAGCTTTATACTAACTTGTATTGTTTTCAATGTTTTCCTGCTTTGATTGTACGAATTGTATTCTTAGAGCATTCTTATCTTACCTCAGAATAACTTGCCATAAAGAGAAAGATGAATGAATGATAAATACAAATATAAGTATTGATTACTTTTAACATGAAAGATATAATCAAAAAATTATGATAAACGCGAAGAAATTGTTACTTTCTCTCAATTGAATGAAAGAAAAATGATAGAGGAAGAGGGAGAAGAAAGCATGAGGAGGAAAGGAGATGATAGAAGATACTAGGACCCCCTTACAATTCTGAATTCATGAAACATCTATCTAATCAGATCGCACACCCCATCTCAAACACTAATGACCCCTTAATGATTGGACCCATGTTACGCCATTGATCATCTACATGTATCAAGATTATTACTTCAAATTGAACTTTTCTTACACATTTACATGCAGAAAAATGTGCATGTTAGAATTCTTTGCTGGATCAATCTTGATTGGTGAAAGTTCCGTGTTGCAAAAGTATTGAATCGTATATCAGTAGCATGTAATTTCATGAAAATTTCATGAAAATTTCTGATTGTAAAGCGACTAGTTCGGTGGTTACAAGTGACCGTTAAATATCCACAGATCTTTTACACATAGAGAAGTGCTTTTTGTGCATTATAGAATAATCACTGCCAAAGTGATGGAGGTGCATTATGAATACCTTTTGTTTGCCCTCTTGAGAAGAATACTTCCACCTGTGTTCCATAGTATTTACTGTTGTTGCATAAATGAATAATGATGACATAACTTTCATGAGCGTGCATCCAGTATTCATCTTGGTGGTTTGGTTCAAATGTCCATGCACAGATTGGCCCAAATTCACAAAGGAGGTTTGTCGACAAACCTTGGTTTTCGTATGTCAAATGACGCGTTTTTACGCGTTTTTTACAAACTTGGTCTGTAAAGAACAGAAGGAGGTTTGTCGACAAACCTCCTTTGTGAATTCGGGCCAATGTGTCTACGAACTCATCTATTGATAAGAATCTTATATAATCATGGCAGTCAACCTGATTCCGAAGTAGAATCCTAGTTAACCTTTAAGATTATTTGGAAAGATTTGTGTGTACTAGGTTATCGTGACAATTGAAAAAGCCAGCCTTGAAGTGTACCAATCATCTGAAAAAATATTTTGTGCATGAAGCAATTCCTCATATTATGAGAAATAAACAATTGTAAAATCAGCATTTCTTCTATTTCTTCAGTTATGGAGATGGTGCACATTGTGCATGAATTAATTGATGACCAGGGTAATACTATTTGTAAAGTGCTTAGAGACGATATACCTTATGGTATTAAGCGCGATATAAATCCAAATTATCATTATTATTATTATGTCTACAATAGATAGAATAGTGGAATCATTTTCTACAATTGATTGCAGAATGTCAAGATTTGTGGAAATCAATCGTAACAATTATTGCAAAAATAGGCTTGCATTCTTCATGTATATGACTTGTATATCTTTCTCTTAGAATGTGATTGTGCAGCAGTGCGTTTGTGGGCTTTGTGATATATTACTTTGCTTAGGTGGACATTGTGACTTGTATGTTCTTTTCAAGATATTTTATAGTCAGGTTTGTTTCTTGCATGTATTTTTTTAATAACCTTGTTCTTGTTCATACTTGTTTATCTGTATTTAACTGTGTCAATCGTCAGTCTTGGATTCACAAAACACCCAAATTCACCACCAAACATGCATGTAGTATTACAGTGCAAAGTGGACATGTACAGGGTATGTTTAATAGGCTGGTGGATTTAATAAATTTTTACAGGTAAATGTATTTTATATTCAATGAAAAGTAGTCTGTTGATCTAACAAATTTCTTAGCTAGTTTGGGCAAAATTTCACATTCTCCACCAATTAATTCATCAATCAAGTTGTAGAGGTGTCGTGGTCGAGTGAATATGTCACCGGACTGTGGATCACAAGCTTCGCGGTTCAAGTCCCACCGCGGCACTAATGTCCTTTGGCAAGACATTGATCTACATTTGCCACTCTCCACCCAGGTGTTAAATGGGTACCCGGTAGGATGCGAAAGTTAATGTGGTTGGATTAGCAGGTGGCGTTTGTAAAATGGCAACTGGCTGGAATGCTCCCCAGGGAGTGGAAAATGTGCACACAATGTGTGCGGACAAGTTTCAAATCCAATGACCGGGGTAATAGTTTATCTGTAAAGTGCTTAGAGACATTTGTATTAAGCGCTATATAAAAGATTATTATTATTATTAATCAATCAATTGTTCACATGTTAGCTAGGTTTCATCCAATTTCAGTTAGGTTTCATCACATTTGCGCAGGAATCCATCAATCCAATTTTCCTCTTTCTTTTTGCTGTGGATATATATGTGTGTAACATTAATATAATATGACAATTGAAATGGTAGAAGACACGGGTAAGGTGGAGTTATGCCTATATGCTGCATGTGTGTTTTAGTTTATGTTGTAGGCTCTGGGTATGATTTCAATCGTTTACCGGTAACCATTGGGTCTTTGTGTTATTATCAGACTACAAGAATCAAATGAAGGAATTACATATAAACAGTCAACTCTTCATAGGTTGAATCTGTTGGGATTCAAAAATGGTTCAACGTACATGTATGCAAACTTTGAGTTAAGAAATGTAAATAACATGTTTTGCAAAGTTGGTCCCCCCAAAGTTGATTTGACTTGTCTAAATTTAGATTTGAGTGACTTTGTATTATGCAGGGTTAACTGTATCCAGGTTAAATTTACTTCCTGTAAATGTGCAGACAGGCTTTAAAGGTTACATTCAGTTTTGGTAAGCCAACATAATTCTTTGATTTTAGATGATGAATAGCAAGATACAGCATGTATATGTAGCTTTTAGGATCTGCTGTGAATTTTTTTCCTCAAGTGAAATATTGAATGAATGAGAGGGAAAAATGATGTACCGGTATGCTTCCCTCCCCTGGCACGTATTACTCAAAGCTCTTTTACACTTGAATGTAGCATGTGTGTTCACAAGGCGCTGAGATTATTGTGCAGAGAGCCGTCAAGGTGGAAGGTTCCTTGCGTAGGGCAGTGTATAGCCATGATCCAGTCAATCATTTATATTAGGCCTAACAACAAAAAAAAGTTTCATTACCCTTTGCGACCGACCCCAAAATCTTGAAATCTATGGGCGGCTATTTTAAAACATTTTTTGTTTACGTTTTTTTTGGAGAAAAAAAATGTATTAGCTAGAGCATTCAAACCCGAGAAATATCAGCCCAAAGAGGGAGTGAAAAAAAAAAGGAAAAAAAAGATTGCCGACGACCGACCCATGTTTTGGCACCTAAAGTGCAATACAACGTCTTTTTTTTTAGGCCTTAAGAACTGTAGGGAATCGTGGAATATCAAATGATCTGGCACATGTATCTCATGAAACATGGGGAGATTATGTTTAACTGTATCATTCCAATGCCCCTATTTGCTACCAGCACTGTACATGAGCTTCATTGTTTCTGATTGTATTATAAAGTGAAATCGTATTGATTCATCAGCTGGTTTTATCTGCTAAAAAGGAGATCTGAAACTTACAATTGATTTGTAAATTTTTGTGATAACTTTAATGATGCAATGTTTTTATGGGACATTCTGCACAGAATCGCCCAGTGACCAACCTTTAGCTTATGACCTTCTTTCTGCCTTGATTTGTACTCGCATCACGTTGATGATTGTAGACGTAGCTCGGGTGTTTTGAATAATCACTTGATTTTATTTGTCTTTCTTTAGTAATACAGTGTCTGTCTGTAGTTGAGAAATATATCAGGCATGTCATGTCTGTTTTGTCTGATGTTACAATTTGATCTGATCTTTGAATTTTGCTTACCGTAACTTAATGAAAATATATTTTAATTGTGACTGACCATACATGTAAATATAGCAGCAACAATGATGGTAATAATAATGATGATGATGATAATACAAACCAATAGTAATACATGTAATAATAATATTAATGACACTGATGCATGTACATGAAGTGACAATAATGATACATGCAGGCATTTGTATGGCGTTCTCTACATTCTTTTAGGCAATCAAGGAAAAATGGAAGTAAAACAAAGTCCAAATGAATGATTTATTCTAGTGCCAAGCAAGCATTGCTAAAAAAAAAAAAAGTTTTCAACTTGGATTTGAATTTTTCTAATGATGTTGTAGTTATAAACTCATTCGTTCCATTGAAGGGGTCCTTCGCCTTGGTTGAATAAAGCACTTTGGCCATGCACAGACGACTCTTGTTCAGTCTTGGGATGTTGATGTGACGATGCCAAGGCCTCAAGATGCTATGTCCTGAAGGTAGTATTAGGAGCTCATCAGATGATGAAATGCATGCCAGTCCATTGGGTAACAGTTGCAGAAAATGCAAATTGATTAGAAAACTTGTTGTCAATGCACATGTACAGGTAGATCTTGAAGTTAGCCATTCATTGAGTCACTTACAAATGTGAGCCATTCTTTGTATCCTGAATTTAACAGTATATTATCAGTAGAGTGCATCTCTTTCGTATTGAAAATGCTTTAAAACCTTTTCTGAATCTGCTTCCAATACAAACAAGGCTTTGATGTGAATACTAGAGTAGAGATGTCATGGTCTAGTGGTTATGTCACAGGATTACACGGTTCACAGTTTGAATCCTAGCCAGGGCTAAATGACTTTGAAATGACAGTAATCTTGATTTCCACTCAGGTACGTGTGTACTTAACAGGTTCTTGATAGGAACTTAATCTTTGAATGCGTTCAGCTCCTTAGGGCACCTAGGGGTGTTTCATAAAGCTGTGCGTAAAGTTACACTCAACTTTACGAAGGACTTGAATATGAAGAGCTAAATGGGATTCTCAAATCCTTTTAATTGCATAAGCTAAAGTTGAAATATGCAGATGTAGATCAACCTTATAATTATTAACAAAACATTTTGATGCAAAGTGTATTGTTGGCTACAATTTAATTGAGATTATGGGAAATACAGTCACTCTGTTAAAATGTCAGGAAAACTTTGGGCATCGGACCATCCCATTTAGCTCTTCATATTCAAATCATTTGTAAAGTCATTCGTAACTTTATGCACAGCTTTAAAGCCATGGTAATGATGGTATTTTTATAAGCGCCTTGAGCATCTGTTTGGATGGATATGTGCAGATTTTAAATGTAGTTATTATTATATTTTAATACTACATTCATGTGAATATTTTGATTTTACTGATTTATCTTTTGCATCATGTATTTCAAGACCATTGCTACATCATGAGAAACTCCCGTAGAAATTCAAAAGATTCATTATATATGTCCCAGGCTGTTTTATCCTTTTTAATACATTTTTAATAACATCTGTTATAAATTTTCAGATTATGGTCATCCTGCACTATAGTCCGATGTCGGTATTTGTTGCAGTGTTTGGCTTCAATTCTGTAAAAACATTAAGCATTAAACTTCACATTATGTTATGTAGCCTTAATTACAAGCTGGCTGATGAACATGCATGTAGTATACCATTTTGAAGATAGCACATGAGCTTTTCTGTGCATTTTACATCAAAGTGGTAGAGGTGCTTCATGAATACCTTTTGTTGGTCCTTTTGAAAAGAATACTTGCACCTGTGTATCATACAATAATGTCTCGTCTGTGCATAAATGAATGATAAGTAATGTCATGTAGCCAGAACTCAATCTATTTGAGTTTTAAAACCATTTAAAAACAATTTTGTCTTTGTTCAATGGGCCTTCAGTTTACAAGGATTACTGCAAATATTGATGGTTAATTATTGATTTACCTGACTGCTGCGTGAAGTAAGCAACCAGGGGACCAATGGCTGCAAGTCCAAAGGACTTGATAGTGAGGATTTAGGGAGGAAGGGTACCAGCGCATTGACTTGGTTTTGGTCTCGGACCTCTTGGTTACAAGACCACCGAGCCATCACGCCTCCTCGATGATAAGAAAGGCGCTACCTGAATACCGGTACACAAACTGGCCAGTTTGTATTTTATTGACCGTGTGATACATGAAGAGGGGTTTTATTTGGCTTTTTAAAATGTTGAAATGGTTGATTGTGAACAGTTGACAAGATAAATTGTAAAATGTAATATACTGATAATGAGGCTGTGCTTCTTAATCATCTGTAATGGATGACAGTCAATGCATGTTGTAATAGTGTTTTTTGATTGATAAAGTAATGATTGTATGTACACTATACCAATAAATCAAGTTGGCATGGCAGTGTCAAAATTGGTGATTACATGTACATTTCTGGGTACCTGTCCTGTCTCATTTTTGTTTGAAACTCGATCATAAAGACTTTCAAGAAATGACCCAATTCAATTTCTGTTTTGTTCATCACCTTCTGAAATTGCAAAGGCAAATACATATCTGATAATTATTTTTGATGGCTTTTTACAGCTGTTGGAATTTCCCTCTAGATAATATCATGAAAATCTTTGCAATCGTATTGCTACTTGTATTGTGGATGTTTGTTGTTGTTTCAGGAGGGGGGGGGAATCTTTAAGATGGTCACAGAGATGCCAACCTCTTGACACAAAAAAAACAGACAGAGTATCCTATAAAATCAGATTTTGGAGAGATCAGATTTTCACGAAAACTCGACACTATCACTGGCCCGTCGGCCCCCGGCCAGTAAAATTTCAGAAAAATATTTGCTCTTTCATTAAAATTTAATGAGAAAATTGTAAAGCAAAGTTTTTGTTGGGGTTGCAGGGTTTACTTGTACATGTTTCTATGCGATTCCGCTCTTTCTATGGGGGGGGGGGGGGGGGGGGGTTGGTTTGAAAAAAAAAGATTAAAAATCGTATTTTAAGATCGTATTCCACTCTTTTTATCGTACTAAATGTGGTCACTTCAGGATGCATGGAAGAATAGATGGACATCTACATCTAGGATCAGGGAAGGAGATAGGAGGCAACGGGGAAAGAGACTGAGAGAGACAGAGGGAGAATAGATGGACATCTACATCTAGGATTAGGGAAGGAGATAGGAGGAAACAGGGAAAGAGACTGAGAGAGACACAGAGGAAGAATAGATGGACATCTACATCTAGGATCAGAGAAGGAGATAGGAGGCAACGGGGAAAGAGACTGAGAGAGACAGAGGGAGAATAGATGGACATCTACATCTAGGATCAGGGAAGGAGATAGGAGGCAACAGGGAAAGAGACTGAGAGAGACAGAGGGAGAATAGATGGACATCTACATCTAGGATCAGGGAAGGAGATAGGAGGCAACAGGGAAAGAGAGAGACACAGAGGAAGAATAGATGGACATCTACATCTAGGATCAGGGAAGGAGATAGGAGGCAACAGGGAAAGAGACTGAGAGAGACAGAGGGAGAATAGATGGACATCTACATCTAGGATCAGGGAAGGAGATAGGAGGCAACAGGGAAAGAGAGAGACACAGAGGGAGAATAGATGGACATCTACATCTAGGATCAGGGAAGGAGATAGGAGGCAACAGGGAAAGAGACTGAGAGAGACAGAGGGAGAATAGATGGACATCTACATCTAGGATCAGGGAAGGAGATGGGAGGCAACGGGGAAAGAGACAGAGAGACAGAGGGAGAATAGATGGACATCTACATCTAGGATCAGGGAAGGAGATAGGAGGCAACAGGGAAAGAGACAGAGAGACAGAGGGAGAATAGATGGACATCTACATCTAGGATCAGGGAAGGAGATAGGATTGTAAAGCAAAGTTTTTGTTGGGGTTGCAGGGTTTACTTGTACATGTTTCTATGCGATTCCGCTCTTTCTATGGGGGGGGGGGGGGGGTTGGTTTGAAAAAAAAAGATTAAAAATCGTATTTTAAGATCGTATTCCACTCTTTTTATCGTACTAAATGTGGTCACTTCAGGATGCATGGAAGAATAGATGGACATCTACATCTAGGATCAGGGAAGGAGATAGGAGGCAACGGGGAAAGAGACTGAGAGAGACAGAGGGAGAATAGATGGACATCTACATCTAGGATTAGGGAAGGAGATAGGAGGAAACAGGGAAAGAGACTGAGAGAGACACAGAGGAAGAATAGATGGACATCTACATCTAGGATCAGAGAAGGAGATAGGAGGCAACGGGGAAAGAGACAGAGAGACAGAGGGAGAATAGATGGACATCTACATCTAGGATCAGGGAAGGAGATAGGAGGCAACAGGGAAAGAGACTGAGAGAGACAGAGGGAGAATAGATGGACATCTACATCTAGGATCAGGGAAGGAGATAGGAGGCAACAGGGAAAGAGAGAGACACAGAGGAAGAATAGATGGACATCTACATCTAGGATCAGGGAAGGAGATAGGAGGCAACGGGGAAAGAGACAGAGAGACAGAGGGAGAATAGATGGACATCTACATCTAGGATCAGGGAAGGAGATAGGAGGCAACAGGGAAAGAGACAGAGAGACAGAGGGAGAATAGATGGACATCTACATCTAGGATCAGGGAAGGAGATAGGAGGCAACAGGGAAAGAGACTGAGAGAGACAGAGGGAGAATAGAACGACATCTACATCTAGGATCAGGGAAGGAGATAGGAGGCAACAGGGAAAGAGAGAGACACAGAGGAAGAATAGATGGACATCTACATCTAGGATCAGGGAAGGAGATAGGAGGCAACAGGGAAAGAGACTGAGAGAGACAGAGGGAGAATAGATGGACATCTACATCTAGGATCAGGGAAGGAGATAGGAGGCAACAGGGAAAGAGAGAGACACAGAGGGAGAATAGATGGACATCTACATCTAGGATCAGGGAAGGAGATAGGAGGCAACAGGGAAAGAGACTGAGAGAGACAGAGGGAGAATAGATGGACATCTACATCTAGGATCAGGGAAGGAGATGGGAGGCAACGGGGAAAGAGACAGAGAGACAGAGGGAGAATAGATGGACATCTACATCTAGGATCAGGGAAGGAGATAGGAGGCAACAGGGAAAGAGACTGAGAGAGACAGAGGGAGAATAGATGGACATCTACATCTAGGATCAGGGAAGGAGATAGGAGGCAACAGGGAAAGAGAGAGACACAGAGGAAGAATAGATGGACATCTACATCTAGGATCAGGGAAGGAGATAGGAGGCAACGGGGAAAGAGACAGAGAGACAGAGGGAGAATAGATGGACATCTACATCTAGGATCAGGGAAGGAGATAGGAGGCAACAGGGAAAGAGACAGAGAGACAGAGGGAGAATAGATGGACATCTACATCTAGGATCAGGGAAGGAGATAGGAGGCAACAGGGAAAGAGACTGAGAGAGAGACAGAGGGAGAATAGATGGACATCTACATCTAGGATCAGGGAAGGAGATAGGAGGCAACAGGGAAAGAGACTGAGAGAGACAGAGGGAGAATAGATGGACATCTACATCTAGGATCAGGGAAGGAGATGGGAGGCAACGGGGAAAGAGACAGAGAGACAGAGGGAGAATAGATGGACATCTACATCTAGGATCAGGGAAGGAGATAGGAGGCAACAGGGAAAGAGACTGAGAGAGACAGAGGGAGAATAGATGGACATCTACATCTAGGATCAGGGAAGGAGATAGGAGGCAACAGGGAAAGAGAGAGACACAGAGGAAGAATAGATGGACATCTACATCTAGGATCAGGGAAGGAGATAGGAGGCAACGGGGAAAGAGACAGAGAGACAGAGGGAGAATAGATGGACATCTACATCTAGGATCAGGGAAGGAGATAGGAGGCAACAGGGAAAGAGACAGAGAGACAGAGGGAGAATAGATGGACATCTACATCTAGGATCAGGGAAGGAGATAGGAGGCAACAGGGAAAGAGACTGAGAGAGACAGAGGGAGAAGGGGGAAAGGGAGGGATATTCACGAAGTGACGGTAGTGAGGGAAATCGTAACGCAAAGTGAATGCAATTTTTTTTCACTACCGTCACTTCGTGAAAACAGCGACGAAGTATACAACACATGTTCTGGCAACAACCACTAAACCTGACCTTCACCCTTTCCTAAAATCTATCAGTAAACTAAAACCCTATATCTTAGACATATTAAAGACGGGAGCAAATGTTAATCATTAGAGTGAGAGATAACAGTGTCCAGGGAAGGGGGAGAGAGAAAGTGAGAGATAGAAAGGGAAGGAGGGAGAGAGAGGGAGAGAGAGGGAGAAAGGGAGAAAGAAAGAAAAAACAGAGAGGGGAAGGGAGAAAGAGAGGGAGAGAGAGAGATGATGTTTCAATACAGCCAGCTAGACATGATCATCTTCATTTACATGTACAGTATGAGGCCAAAAAACAAAAGAATGTATGTCAATCACTGTAAAATCAAAACATTTGCTTGACACGTTTTCTACCAATTGGTGCCTTTATTGCAGCAAGAATTGCAGTTCATCAATAATGCACTTTGCAAAATCTTTGGCATACATCTACCATCCCTGAAGCCTGAAGGTATTTTGCCATCAAAAGTGTTTGGGTTGGATTCTAAAAACTATGGTATGGCAAGTCCCAAAGTTATTTGCAATTCAAGTTTTACTGTTTTAGGGTTAGGGTTAAGTCTAGTGATGTGTACAGAGGATTGAAGCTCAGAATTCATCTAGTGTTGGAAATTAAAGGGCAATCGTCACAGGACAAAGTGACCTACGCCCGGTTTTATACAAAGTTCACACTGTTATAAAAAATGACAACTTTTACTATGATTGCATTTCTTTTCTTTTTTAATGATCTTTACAAGTAAAAATACATTTGTAAAATGGTGAACAGCATTTTCAATCAATTTTGCACATGATAGAACTGCCTGCTATGGAGACATAGAGGGATGATTGTGCGACTTATCAACTTTGAACTTTTTTGACAGGCATGTATCAAACAGATATGATTATTTACGGGTGACAGACCTTTAACGTCACCATCCAAAAGACATGACTCAGTTTTGAACCGTGGTCGACCGAGTCAGTTTGTAGGTGAAAACAGAGAGCTGACCAAGTGAACATCTCATATTTTAGCGATTATTTCTAACGGTTTACACGGTTTTGGACGAAAAAAAACGTTATCACTCGGCCATAGTGCAAAGTTGTCCAAAAATGGAAGGTAACATGTACATGTTGCTAAATCTTATGGCAAGAGTTGCAAATGAATTGTAATTTGAGGACCTCATGTATGACTTTAACTTTAATATATAACTACTGTACATGGTATAATATGTCATATAAAACATACAAAACTAAATCTAAAACTAAAACTAATCAGAAAATTGTTTAAAGTGTACCAATCACCTGGATAAATAATTGTCAAGTTAGACTTAGAATGTCAAAAAAACTTGAAGAATTCACCTCACATTTTATATAGCGGTTATTAGAATGAACAAAATCTGACTAGGGTTCCTTGCGAGCACATAAGCATGCATCAACGAGTCTACTCAACAAGTCATTTTATGTTTTTGAGAGTGAACCGGTACTTAAACTGCTACAGCTTTGTAGATGTAATAATCTAAGCTCATATTTTTGAAGACAGTATAGCGACATGGAAACCCTCACATTAAGAGCAAATCATATGGTGATTGGTACAATTTAAAGCAAATATATTGTATACTATATTTTTCTCATAATTTTGTCGGTAGTAGCACCAGGGAGTAGCACGATCAATATAATCAATGTATAACAATTACATTCTGATACTACCGGTGGTCTGAAAACTCTTCACTTCATAAAATAAACATCATTTCATCCATGCCAGAGCATCTTGTTGAAGGAAAATTCCCTTAAACTTAAAGTGCAGCAGCTTTAGATGTAATATTCTAGTCTCATCATTTTAAGGACAGTATAGCGACATGGAACCCCTCACACTATTACATTTATTCTCATAATTATTCTCATTTCATTGGTGGTAGCATGATCAATATACATGTAATCAATGTATAAAAAGTACATGTTATATATATTCTTTTTTTAAGATTATGGAATGGGAATTTTGACAACACAGGAAGTTTCCAGCTTACCAACTTACCAAGCTTACACCTGTAATAAATTGAATATAGTACCATATCAGGATTCCCATCATTTTCCCCTCAAATTTCACCCTAACTCTAACAAAGATTTTTTAAATATATTTAAACTAGATGGATCTTTGATTGCGTGCAGTCGAAAAATGATGCCTCCGCCATAGAGCGATTTTACAAACCAAAACAAAATCAAATCAGTTCATTGCCTCGGCAAGATACATACATGACCTGTGTTTGATGGTAATCTGTCCATCGGTTCTAATGATGTGATCATGAGCTATTTTTGCATCCATAAAAAAGTCCTGTGACCTTTGACCCCAAAATATAATCAGTTCATTGGTTCTGCACGATACATACATGACCCAAGTTTGGCAGGAATCCATCAATCGGTTCTCGAGATTGCGGGACGGACGGACAACCCAAAAACATAAGGCCTACGGCTACTTCGTAACGGAGGCATCCAGAGCACATGGGCCTCTAAACTTGAACTCCACTCCCGATGTTCAAATCATAACAGGGGGCCTAGCAGAGCTGCCAACTAGTACGGATTTCCCGTAATTGGTACGGAAATTAACGACCATTACGGAATGTTGTCTCAAATTACGGATTTTTTTTTTTTTTTAATGAATTAAATATGATTTATCGTAGCGAGTGCTGTGAATAAGAGCCATTTTTCATGATAAACTGTGTTGTGATGACCTGAAATTCAATACTTAACATCTTTGTGTGAGTAAAATCACCAAAAATTTCAGATAATCATGCGTCCGCGCAGTGTTGGCGTGTCGTTTTTTTAGATTCATAGCGCCGCATAAGAAATTACTGATTTATACCCCAAATTACTGATTTTGAGCCTTGTGATTACTGATTTTCTGTTCTGGAGGTTGGCAGCTCTGGCCTAGATACACACAAACCTTAACATATTTCAATACAGACAGCTTGTGAAAGAGTTAGTGTGCTACCCTGTTCTAACAGTTATTTCACAGTGACATAGATTAACATGTATATATAACTGTCGATCAACATTAGCAATCATCTTTTGGTATTAAAGCCGAGGTGCGTCTTTTCAGAGTATTGTTTGTCTGGCATTCTCCTAGGCATATATCAACCAATCAGATCGCTTGTTTTCTCTATTCAGAGCCATCACTTTTATTTCTCTCTGGATCTTCCTTTTTCAATGATTCTCTCTCTTTCCACCAGTCAATCCCATGCAGTTTCTTCTTGTGGTTCTTTAAGGTTACCTTATTGGTAAACGCCATCTCACACAACTCACAAACATACGGCTTATCTCCTGTATGCTGCCGCATATGTGCCTTGAGATTGCTACTCTGTGTGAACGACTTGTCACACAGTGAGCATGGATAAGGCTTAAGTCCACTGTGGATCAATAAATGTCGCCTGAGATGTTCCCGATTTTTCATGATCTTGCCACAGGTCGGGCACTGCGTACTCTTAGTTTTATTGCTGTGGGCATCAGTAATGTGACCCTTGAGGTATTCCTGGTGCTTAAACCTTGAGGGGCACTGAGGACATTGGACGTAATCGCTTTCCTTGATATCTAGGTGTGAGATTTCATGCATTTTGATATTACGACTTTTGATCATTTTACCGCACTGCTGACACAGTACACCATATCTAGAATTCTTGTGGCATCTGTCAAAGTGTGTTCTAAAGCGCAAGAGCAATTTTTTACACTCCCCACACCATCCCATGTCAAAATTGTGCTCCTTTTCAAATTTGCTTTTGATTGATTGGACGGCATCCTTGATTGCTTCTGGGCCCTCATCAATTGGGATGTGTTTTTGTAAATGTCGCATAATTTTCTCTTTCTCTTTCCAGGCCTCAGAGCATATAGGGCATGCTTCTGGGAACTTAAAGGCTGGTTTGCGGTTTTTGCTCTGGTGTTTCTTTCTTTTCTTAGCAGGTTCACCCTCAACGTATTCTTCACTATCTCCTCCATATTCAAAGCTGTCAGCACTCTCAAGGCTGTCCTGGTCACCAAGACACCTACAGCAAATACAAAAGAAACATAAACAAGTATTAGAGGTGTCGCAGTCTCGAGTGATGATACAGGTAGTGTACAATGATTTAAATGTAAAGTGTAGAAGGGTGTTTCTGTTCAATTTGTTCCCTACAAAAAATGCCTTTTATTGGTTTATTTCATCTACAGATAAAAAATATGTTAATATGACAATCATGCATTGGTAGTGAATCCTGTTTTTATTGATCACATCTAGAGATTTCTTTTTTTGGAAAAAAGAAATTCATAAAAGTCGCTTCTGGACCATTGCAATCTCTCACATAACACTCCTCATAACAAGAAAGTAGACACTATTTATAATCAAGATTTTATAATCAAATATTTAATATATAAACTTATCTTTCATACTTGCGAAATTGATTAGTCCTCTTTAAGAACATATGCAATTGCTATATCATTCACACATGAGTGAGCATAGCCATTTATTTTAGAACTTCCCCTTACTTTTTCTCTAATGCAATTCCTTGGTTTTACCCTTCTATCATCTTTGTTCTCTTCTTTTCTCCTTTTGCTTTTTCCATATCATTCCCTACATGTATGTATTTCTTTGTTTTTCTCTTTTCTTTTTCTTTCTATTTTACCTTAAGTTATTCATTGTTTTTGGCCTTCTATAATCTTCTCTTATGTCAATCTTTATTTTATCTTTCTACCAACTTTTTTTCTTTCTTTGTTTCCCTTTAATTTCTCCATCTTTCACCTTTTCTGCTGCGATTCACCGTCTATTTCTTTGTTTCCTCCTGTCATCTTCCCTTGTGTTATTCTTTGATTTATCCTTCTATCATTTCTCTCTCTCTCTCTCTCTTCTCATGTTCTTCTATTTTTCTTCCTTATTTCATCTTTACTTCTATCATGTTTTTTTTGTTTTTTCTCCTGTTCTATTATGATTTTAGCACCAGCACAAGTTATACTACACATGCTCCTACTACATAATACACGTATCATTGCTCCATGTTCATGCTCCTAGTTGTTAGTTGTTCCCAGGAAGGCATACATTAAGGCTTGCCCTACCTAACAACATGTACTATCATCGCTCAAAATACACGGGGGCGATGGGCGATTCGCCCCCGTGAGCTACACAATCGCCTCCGTCAGAGTGCTCACGGGTGTAACATTACACTGCAGTTTCTTTGATTATCTTTATCATTGGCTATTAGCACATTCCAAAATGTATGCAAATAACGGTTAAACGGAGCGAGAAATGCTAAACGGTTTTGATGAATGCGGTCGTTTAACCGTCGGTTAAACGGTTTGACTCGGGCCTAAAACGAAGGCATAAAAATACCATGGAGTTTCCCGACTGATGTCTTTCTATAGGATTACTTACTTGGAAGACTTAGCCTTGCTGGATCCAGGTATATCCTTGCTGTTCTTTGACTGTTGTATAAATAAATGAAACCAAGAGATTACACGTACGTTCAATTGAATGTGATAGTGTCAAGAAATACGGGATCCAAAATATGCATGACATGATGGTCAAGTAAACCGTTAGCACTCAAAATAATAATAATAATATACTGTATACCTCAAATTTTTAATGAATAAACAAATACCTATTTTTATCTTTAAATGGGATATAAATGCAGAAAATCATCAAATTATTCCCAAATTCACACTCGTCTTCTGCCCTAGTTTCGAAATCCTGTTATCGTAAACGGGTAGACCCCGGCCTCGTGTACGTGTATATACCATGCACTGCACCAGCTACATGTAGAACCAGCGAGATTTGAGCGACGTTCCTGGTTTTGATTTATTTGGGCCACGGTCGCTGTTTTGAGGGGAATATATACATGTACATATCTTATAATCTGACCGACTGACCCAGGTTCTGGCGCCTAATGGGCAATACAAATTTTTTTTTTTTTAGGCCTCATATTGTGCAATTACATAAACTACCGTATTTGCCGGCGATAAGGCCGCACCCCCAACTTTGACATTTCAAAGAGGAAAAAAAAATAATAATCATAATTTTCTCGAAAACATTATTTTTTTTTTTACAAACTGATACCAAATTCATCCATATTCTTATAATTTACCAGAAGTTTAGCTAAAAAAGTGATCGCAGGCAGATTTGGTGTCCGATATACCCCTTCCACAATGTACGGTGTAATACGAAACTGCATGAAATGGGTAAAACAAAATGGCGACTTCGGATGGATGTTCGCATTAGCTCCGTTAGACTGTCCATTCCTTTACTTTGCAATGCATTGGCACGACCTTAGATCAAGATCTATCGGCAAATGTTGTGTTAGGACGTTTATTTTCGTCTTCATGTCAACAATGCAAGATAAAAATGTCGGTAAGATGTTTAGAAATGTCCTGTACCATAGTGGTATTGTTATTTTACCGTTACTAGTCCCATACGTGCAAATTTGTGTTGGTTTTGACTTTTTTTTTTTTTTTTTTTTACACTTTCGTCATTAAGGCCGCACCCCGACTTTTTGATATTTTCTCTTCCAAAAATACTGCGGCCTTTACGCCGGGCAAATACGGTACATAATTATTACCCTAGTTTTAGCTCTGGCAGCCATTATCAGCGCACAGTGCATTTCAAGGAATAATCCTACCAGGTACCCATATTACCTCACCTGGGTCGAGTGTGGCAAATGTAGATTAATGTCTGAAGGATTAATGTCTGAAGGAGTAATATCTCTGTTCAATAATTTAGTCAATCTGCTGAGTGCTGACCGAGTCATTTTGCAGAAGTCAAAGAGAAAAAAAGTGTCTTCGAATTTAACATCCATTATCACTTTTCCCTCCTTTTCAAGACCACAAATACATTAATTATTCCCAAGTAAAATCTAGGACAGGCTTGCCAGTAAGTAAACAGAAGCAACACTTGGCTAAATGTTTGAAGACATGGGGTTTTTCACATAATATTTATAGTACCCCCGGTATAGTACTCACCGAATGTTGGGGCATACTGGCTGAAGGGTCATAAGTAGGGTCTAAAAGCTCTTGTTCTTCATAGTCTATTTCTGCATCGTCTTCCATATCATCCTCTTCATCCTCCTCCTCGTCTTCCATATCGTCCTCTTCTTCTTCCTTGTCCTTCTCCTCTTCCTCCTCTTCCTCCTCTTCATACCACCCTGTTTCAGAATGCTCAAGCTTGCTATCAGATCCAAATTCTTGGTCCTGCCTTGGATCAAAGAATGACTCTTCATCTGAATGCACGGAGTGCTCCAGGTCTGACATAACTTCTTCTTTCACAAAAACTTTGACCGGACGATCTGTTGCTCTCGACAGCTTTTTGTCAGGATCGAGTTCTTTCCCATCGTCCAATGTCGTTCTACCATCATCATAGATGTAATCCTCTGTATTATCTTTTTCATCAACACACTTGGCCTGACTGAACTCTTGATTAGGCAACTGCTCAAAGTCTTCCATGGATTCAACAGGTTCCATCTTCACCACTTGAGTTGATCCAGGAATATCTTGTATGACATATCTTGCTGGGAGCTGAGAAGATCCTGTAAGGTTTCCATGCAGAGGCTGTGCTGCCTGCAAGTTTGAACCAATCAGCATTAGACTGTTAAATGCCTGTGGAGTCATACTAGGTCTAATCTGCTGTGGGCCACTAGGTTGTGGCCTTGTTAAAGGTGACATGGGTTTGGTAGGTGGAAAGCTTCCACAATGACTACAGCTGTATACATCAGGCATAGTTTGAGTTGATTGATCTACACACACACTCTTCTTCATTGGCAGGAATCTGAAAGAGATAAAAAAAAATTTAAAAAAAATCAGTTTAAGATTAAGATACATGTAGAGCAGAGATCGGATAGAGTGATTGCATTGTGAAAGAAACTTTCAGGAGGCAATGAGCAAAGGTTGATTATGTACTGTAACACACAAGAATATCGGTGTTGCTGTGATATTTTAGAATCATTAATGACTTGCTGAAAACCACATGCACACAGAAATGGGTATAGGACGACAAACTCATGTGGCATGGAAGTTTGATCCAAACTTGTCCATTCTCTCTTGTTCTAATTCCTGAAGGGCAATCTTTTTCAGGAGATACATGTACATCTATATGTACTTCTTCTATGGCAGCATGAATGTCTCATAACAAGCTCGGCTATAATAAGATTTCGGCTGTTACGAGCGAAATCTTGTGCCCCTAAGCCAAAGAAAAACGTTGTTAATCATTCCCATTATAACAAACTATTTCACTACTCTTTGTGTGTATGACAGGTCCTTGGAGTAAAACCTTCCTTCCTTCGCAAGCACAGTGAATCATGTTGAGCTGAGCGCTGGCTATACACATTGGAAGCAGGAAGCCCTAATATCCTTATAGGTGCCTTCTTTTATTCTTTGCTTTCTTTTTTTGTTATTTTACTCCCTTGCTACATATATGCTCCATTCCGACCACGCTCAACGGCTTGAAGAATTTCCAACCACTGTTGATAGCCAGTAATCAAAACCTCTAGTTACACTGTTTCACCAATCACGTTCAGCTATTAACAACCCGTTGTCGTCATCCCTTCACTACTTCATGTACCTAAACCTTCTCATCTTTTAGCTTTCGTAAGCACCAGTATGTTCGTATAGAGAAGTTTTTAAGGAAAAAAAAAAATCATCACACGCCTTTGAATCACAAATGTATAAAGAACTTTTATCACAATCTCCTCTCAAACTTAAAAGGCACAGAGGCATATCACAAGCATTACAAGCATATCATGGCATGACCTTCCTTACAAGCATGTCATGGCATGACCTTCCTTACAAGCATGTCATGGCATGACCTTCCTTACAAGCATGTCATGGCATGACCTTCCTTACAAGCATGTCATGGCATGACCTTCCTTACAAGCATATCATGACCTTCCTTACAAGCATGTCATGGCATGACCTTCCTTACAAGCATGTCATGGCATGACCTTCCTTACAAGCATGTCATGGCATGACCTTCCTTACAAGCATGTCATGGCATGACCTTCCTTACAAGCATGTCATGGCATGACCTTCCTTACAAGCATGTCATGGCATGACCTTCCTTACAAGCATGTCATGGCATGACCTTCCTTACAAGCATATCATGACCTACCTTACAAGCATGTCATGGCATGACCTTCCTTACAAGCATGTCATGGCATGACCTTCCTTACAAGCATGTCATGGCATGACCTTCCTTACAAGCATGTCATGGCATGACCTTCCTTACAAGCATATCATGGCATGACCTTCCTTACAAGTCTTCTCCGCCCTGGCCTCTATAAAGCTAAGCTTTCTTAAGGTCTCCTTCTCTCTTTTTTTTTCTTCAATTAAATGCATTATATGAACTTGTCCCTTAGAAGTCTTTCTTTTCAGGGAAAAAATAATTTAATGATTTCGAGGGCTGCTTTTCAAGCTTGCTTGCATGAAAATAACACCTTTTAATTTGTTTTGCATTGAACTCTAGATCTATGCGAAAAATGCTGGGCTCTTTAATGACTTTCGGGTGCTAATTCGCCTAAAGCCCCCGTGTATCGTTTTCCCCGTTTCTTGTATACACTCTACATGTTATAAAATTGTTCAATTGTATTACATTCATGTTGGAAAAAAAACAAATAAACAAATAAACTATATTGGCAAAAAACAGGTTTAAAAAAAAGATGGTAACGTTAAAGATAAAGGCGAGTTCTGGTCATCCGATTGCATTGTGAAAGAAAAGGTGTGGAATGGATCAGAAAAAGTTGATCATTGTATTGGTGTGTGTAGGCCTACTGCAAAGTTCTGGAGTTATCAAAATCATAATAAATTTGGCCAAGTCTTGGTAAAGTAACAAGCACTGTACACAGAAAGATATATGGGACTACACAAATGGTGACAGGGCTACTAACCTTGATTTCCTAATCTTTCTATGCTCATTACTCAGCCAGTATAAATTTTCTACCAAAGTTGTTTGGCAAATGACATTTATTTGTAATCTTGAACATTCAGTGTAATTTTCATGTGATTTTTTTTCATCAGAACTCACCTTTATCTTTAATTTTACCTCTTTTAAAGATAAAGACCAGTTATGGTCATGCGATTGCATTGTGAAAGAAACGTTGTGAAATCGATCAGAAAAAGTTGATCATCTAGCAATTCAGACCTGCCAACCTCTGGAGTTTAAAAACTGTATTCTTCAATCCAAAAAGTTGTATTTTACTAACAAAAGTTGTATTCTTAACAATAAACACGGACTGTTACACGGATCAATGCCTCTTACCGTTCCTACATACAGGAAGAAATTTTTCAATGGATCATTGGTTGAATATGCATGATTTCATCCAATTAACATCCCCAAATTGCCTGGGTGAGATGCTTGTAGGATACTTTACAGGACAGAATGTGCATTTTGCATTTTTTGTTGTTTTGAAAATCGATTTTATTGAGGAAAATCGTACTGTCGTATTTGCTTCTAAAGATCGTACGAAATACGACTAAATCGTACTAGTTGGCAGGTCTGTAGCATAGATGTACTGCAAATTAAGGTTCTGGAATCATCAAAATGATAAGAAATTTGGCCCAGTCTTCATAAAGTTACAAGCACTGTACACAGAAAGAGGTATATGGGACTACGCACATGTGTGCGACATGTGCGTTTTTATCTCTCACAATCCAATAGATAAACTAATTGATCAAATAGTAGGCGGTAAGCGTAAGTCATTAAGGTTTTTGTGCTAAACGTTTAACCGTTAAAAGTATAAGGGCGGTTTCGTTTAACACAAAAGTGTGTAAATTCTCAAGCATTGTTATTTCGATAAAGACATAATGTTTTAAGATCTCCGTAGGGGCAACAAAACCTTGCTGATAATTGTTGTTTTTAGATCTCCGGAGGGGCAACAAAACCTTGCCGATAATTATTGTTTTTAGATCTCCGGAGGGGCAACAAAGTCTTGCCGACAAATATTATTTTTAGATCTCCGTAGGGGCAGGCCTTAAATTAATCCAAGGCCACCAAGGCCATGGCCTTGGATGCCCCTTTGATTGGCCTCAATGCCCCTCTCATTGGCCTTGGAGATTTTTTGTGCCCTTTCCAATTCTTCCTATTGGTGCTGTAATATAGGAATGTGCCCTTTATAAAAGTGGCCTTGCCCTAAAAGTAGTGAAATTTAAGGCCTGTAGGGGCAACAAAACCTTGCCGACATTTATTGTTTTTAGATCTCCGTAGGAGCAACAAAACCTTGCCGATAATTGTTTTTAGATCTCCGTAGGAGCAACAAAACCTTGCCGATAATTATTGTTTTTAGATCTCCGTAGGAGCAACAAAACCTTGCCGATAATTATTGTTTTTAGATCTCCGTAGGAGCAACAAAACCTTGCCGACAAATATTGTTTTTAGATCTCCGTAGGAGCAACAAAACCTTGCCGATAATTATTGTTTTTAGATCTCCGTAGGAGCAACAAAACCTTGCCGATAATTATTGTTTTTAGATCTCCGTAGGAGCAACAAAACCTTGCCGATAATTATTGTTTTTAGATCTCCGTAGGAGCAACAAAACCTTGCCGATAATTATTGTTTTTAGATCTCCGTAGGAGCAACAAAACCTTGCCGATAATTATTGTTCTAAGATCTCCGTAGGAGCAACAAAACCTTGCCGATAATTATTGTTTTTAGATCTCCGTAGGAGCAACAAAACCTTGCCAATAATTATTGTTTTTAGATCTCCGTAGGAGCAACAAAACCTTGCCGATAATTATTGTTTTTAGATCTCCGGAGGGGCACCAAAACCTTGACGATAATTATTGTTTTTAGATCCCCAGAGGGGCAACGAAACCTTGCCGATAATTATTGTTTTTAGATCTCCGTCGGGGCAACAAAACCTTGCCGATAATAATTGTTTTTAGATCTTCGTAGGGGCAACAAAACCTTGCCGATAATTATTGTTTTTAGATCTCCGTAGGGGCAACAAAACCTTGCCGAAAATTATTGTTTTTAGATCTCTGACTCCGTAGGGGCAACAAAACCTTGCCGATAATTATTGTTTTTAGATCTCCGTAGGGGCAACAAAACCTTGCCGATAATTATTGTTTTTAGATCTCCGTAGCCGTAGGAATGGTAGGGGCAACAAAACCTTGCCGATTATTATTGTTTTTAGATCTCCGTAGGGGCAACAAAACCTTGCCGATAATTATTGTTTTTAGATCTCCGTAGCCGTAGGAATGGTAGGGGCACCAAAACCTTGCCGATAATAATTGTTTTTGGATCTCCGGAGGGGCAACAAAACCTTCCAAAAAATTTTGTTTTAAGATCTTTGGAGGGACAAGAAAACCTTGCGCCCAGTTATAGAATCGCATTCATACTAGGGCCTACGGTAATTTTAAATCCCTCAATAACTCACCCTGAATCGGACGCGGACCCAAGGCCTAGGAGATTTGAACCATCCGCCGCATAGGCATCAAGTAGCATCACAGCCAAATCACGGGTGGGAATGTCCAATTGCTTGGCGAGCGCGAACCATCGCTCATGTACATCCCAATCCAACCAAAGAGCTTTATGCCGAGCTCGGTAGGCCTTCATCCTCTGTGATCTTCTTTCCTTTTTGACACTGCTTGACAGCAGCGCAGGTCTCCCCATTTTCTTTTTGCCAGCAGTTAATTCAAGAGCCCAACTAAGGCCGGTATTTTCTTCTTTCTCCATGTTGTTGTTCGGTTAAATACGCGGCCGGATACGGTACGAGTCACATATAGCTAGTTGCGTGCATGCAGCATGCAAATTTAATGCATAGAGTCTATGCGAAAAGTGTACGTACGCTCATATCATTGAACTGGCGACCAATAAGAAGGAGACTAGCCACCAACAAATGAGGCCTATAGTGTCTCTAAATCGTACAATCGAAAAGGAAAAGCAAAATTTGCAAGTGTCGGCTGACGGTAACGTTAAGAAATAAGAGAATGGACATTTCAACCAAATGATATTTGCCATCATTGGAAAGATGAGATTGTACTCTTTACTCTCATATATGTCACATGCCAAAGCAAGTTGTTTGGGTCTTACTGTGCATTGTGTCAGTTTGAATTTAGAGCTGAAACCAGCATATATACGCACCATACAGAAAATAATTGGACAAAATTTGTTTTAAAACTATTGTATGACATTTCAACTGAATAATGATTGCCACCATTTGGAAGGTTATATTTTACTCTTTACTCTCCTATGTCACATGCTTAAGGAAGTTGCCTGGGTCTTAGTGTTTCAGATCGAATTTAGGGCTGAAGCAGGCATATATGGAGTTTATCCAGGCATTTCGAGTATTATTATTGGACAAAATGTGTTTTATACCTTGAAGGTTTTTAAAACCATTGTATGACATTTCAACTGAATAATGATTGCCACCATTCGAAATGTGAGATCTTACTGTTTACTCTCCTATGTCACATGCCGAAGCAAGTTGTCTGGGTTTTACTGTTTCAGATAATCAGATTGAGTTAAGAGCTGTAATGGGCATTTCCATTTATGCTTATATATTTTGCAACTCTGAAAATCTGGCTAAAATCTATAATACTAAAGCATTTAGTTTAATCTCAATTTATTTTTAAAACAATTATTATCTTAACATGCTAAAAAAGTACGTACATCTATTCGTTTGCTAAACTAATCTCTGTAGAATTGCGTGTTCCTAAATTATTGGTGTTTCATAGTAATGTACCAGATTTTGTTTGGCAATAATAATAATATGCCACATTGTTACTTTTTTTTACATTCAAGCTCTAGTAAAAGCTTTTACCTTGTTTCAGGGGCGTCGCTAAAGGGGGGGGGGGGGTTGGGGGTGCGACACCCCACCCCCCCCCCCCCACCTGTGAGGATATTGTCGGTAAAATTGCGCTGCCGTCAGGAAAAATGAGAAAAGGGGGAGGGAAAAAACAAGAGGGAAAGAAAAGAAAAAAAGAAAAGGGGAAAAAGGAAAAACAAGGAAAGAGAAGAAAAGAAAGAAAGAAGAAAAGGAAAATAAAGAAAAAAAGAGAAAAAGGAAACAAAAGAAACGGGGGATGAAAGAGAAGGGGAGAGAGAGGGGAGGTAAGAGCCTGAGGAGGGGTGGGAGTAAAAGATAGAGGGGGGGTTGTTGGGTGGAGTCATCTCGTCGAGGGAGCAAGAAAGATACACATAGATATGCTGCCGTGTCGGGTCAGCTGTGTCGGTATTCTTGCTCGGTACTACTACTATATCAATGCAGAAGTTTGAAGTCGGTGGGATGTACAATGACAGTCGGCAATTTTTTTTTTCCCCTACGAACTGTGACTTTTAAATCCGCTGTGACGACTTCAAAGGAGACTACAACTATGTTATTCTAGGCTTTTCTAGCTACAAGTAGGACAGTGGGGCTTTTAAGACAAGAGTCAAGAGACGAGAACGGTGCAACAAATCGTCTTCTTTCTCTATAATCATGATAATTTAAGGAAACGTCAAAGCTTCCACGATTTGCGCGGAAGGGGCAAACCGAATGCAGACATAGATCTAGATAAATAATTTAACTCACGTTTGAAGAAGATGAAGTGCAAAGTCATTGTGGGTCAACTTCATCTCGTGTTGTGCCGTGCGCCACTTGTTGAACGTCTCAGTCCGGACCTTGAAAGAACGCCACCCGGGGCCGCCTCCCGGTGGCATACTGTTCCTCAGATACTTAGCTTGTGATGCTACCGCGCGAGCCTTCCTCGTCGCTGGAGAAGCAGGCCTCCGTCCCGGTTTCTTCCTTTCCATGTTTATATCGAAAAGTATTAGGAAAGCCAGTCGTTCATAAACGTTAAAATGTCACTCCCTAAATAAATCGAGAAAGTATAATTATGGCAAAAGTAGAACCAGAGCGCGAGCAACGACGATATACAGTGGACAACAACAGCTAATGAAAGCGAACGATCCGACCGCCCGATCGACCATGGATCGAAAATAATATAATGCCGCTTGCCTGCGCATTGAGCGGCCACGAGAGGGAGGCAGACCGGTAAATTTCTATATCAGGTCCAAATAGATATAATAATTTACCAAATATATCAATTAGTAGGCGGTTTCCCGGCAAAAATGTATTAGTCAAAACATATTCTTTCACACGATTGGTAATAAGAGCTTCCATTTCATTTTTTGGGGGCCGCGTTTCCAATTCTGACACTAAAGTCTAAACAGCAATTATTCCCGTATCTATTTTTGTATAAATGGTATCCGTACGTTGAATTTTGCTATGTACATGTACATTCTAATTTAAAAAGACTAAATCAATGCCAGTGCCTGGTTTTGTAGGAGATTAACTCAGTGTGGAAGTTAACCAATGGCAATGCCAACTTTTAAAGAGGAGGCGGAGAGGGGGGGGGGGTGGGGGCACAACCCTTCTGTCCCGTTTTCGTCTCGAAACCTAGAAGGAGGCGGTGGCGACGGCGTCAACATCAAAATCTTAACCTAAGCCCGAAAGCGTAAAGCCTCGGTCACAAATGCCATTACGAAATGCTACGAACGCCGAACGATTTTCAGACAATGGAACGTACGAACCTTTGTGACCGTAGCATAACAAAAACAGATGTTGTATTGCCCTTTGAGACCGACCCCAAAATTGTAAAATTTACCGTCGGCTTTTTAATTTTTTTAAAATTACCGTCTTTTAGAAGAACAAACGTTTAATGAATGAAAAAAATATGTATTTCGTTTGTTTAATATAAATACATGAAATCATCAAACTATTCCCAAATTCTCACTCGTCTTCGAAATCCAGCTATAGCTTAAAGGTAATACAAAGTTTTGGTATAATGGGGTCATGAATTTGGTTCAAATGAACATATCAGAAGCATGCGATCCTAAAATATTCAGTGATCGTTGTCGCGGTTGAAATCGAGTCCAAAGTTATGACATTGTCAATGATAAACTCTTCATGTTGTATAGGTCCCTCTCAAGGTCAATATATTACTTAAGCTATACAACAATGTTCTTGACTAAAATCAAACGATTAGCTATTCCCGTTTGGAAATTATATATCACAACTACATATTCTGAGATTTTCATGGTCGTACCATTGTACGGCCGTAGGAGCTATTTACAATTTATCGAAATTTACCGGGAGCACCGGTAAATTGTTATATTCAATTTTTCTCGAAAGCACAAGTGTTTTGGGGGCTAAACTTTCAATTGCTATTAATTCATCCACATGGGCATCAAAATATATCAAAATTGTAAAGAATCACTATATCCACCCAATTTTCTAAATTTCCGAAAACTTTGTATTAAACGAGTTGACCCCAGCCTCGTGTACGTGTATATACCATGCACTGCACCACCAGCAAATTTTGGGTGACGTTCCCGGTTTTGAGTTATCTACGGCCGCTTTTTTGAGGGGATTTTTTTTTAAAATCTGACCGACCGACCCAGGTTCTCGCATCTATTAAAAGGGCAATGCAACATCTTTCTTTTTTAGGCCTAAGGTTTAGTTTTTTAATTTTTAATGTAATTTTGAAAGTATAAGAACTTATTCAATGAATTACTTGGACCAAAGGGTTATCAGGTATCCTCAAGCAATATTGAGAAGAGTTTCAGGTCACTCAGTCAAGGGTCATTTCAGGTCAACTGTTGTGGCATCAACAGAAGAAAAAAAACTTGACCAAAGGTTAAGATTTCAAATAGTTATCATAATTTTGAAAGAATATATTTCTAGTCCAGAAACTTGAACATTAAGGGTTATCAAGTATCAATCATGTGATAAGCCTTTTAGGTAACGAAGTCAAGGTCTAATGGCATTTCAGGTCTGTAAACTTGGACCCTGTTGTGGCATCATCATCGAGAGTTTTAATTTTAGCATAATTTTAAAAGTGTTTGTTCAAATCACATGAAACTTGTACCCAAGGGTTTTCAAGTAGGCCTATTACAAGTCATATGACAAAAATTCCAGGTCACAAAGTCAAGGTCATTTTAGGTCAGTACTTGGATTATGTTTTCACAACTTCAGAATTAATAAATCTATTTTTGTTATTTGTTCATATTTCATGAAAGTTATCAATCCTAGCTGGTACAAATAATAATAAATAACTTGTTCTGATAATTCCTAGTCAATATTCACTTTCAAGTTCAAGTTATCGATCTTGGTACAAATAATCATAAATAATTCTTCTGATTCACTTCAAAATGCTGATTTTATTCAGAGGATTTCGTTTTGGGGGCCTCAATAGGCCATGCTGCCTATAAATAATGTCCTAACCTCAATTAATTATCATATCAAAAATATGTGATGATGCTTGTGGTTATGATGATGTAGGCACTGCAATCATAATGCTGTATGACCGAGATGTGAAGGGGCTGATGCAGTCTTGTGTAGAATGGAGTAATTGGTGTTCGGCCTTGTGATTTTTTTGGCCCTCTGGAAAAGAATACTTGCACCTGTGTATCATAAAATGTATCGTCTGTACATAAATGAATGATTCATAATGTCATGTAGCCAGAATTCAATCTAGTAAAGATTTTTAAACAATTTTGCCATAGTGATTGGTACAGGATTGAAGCTCAGAATTCATCTAGCGTTGGAAATTAAAGAGCCATGGTCCCAGGATAAAGTGACCTACGCCCGGTTTTATACAGTTCACATTGTAAGACAAAATGACAACGTTTACTATGATTGCATTTATCTTCCTTTTATAATTATGGTTACAAGTAAAAATACATTTGTAAAACAATGAACATCATTTTCAATCACATGATTTTGCACAAGATTGAGCTGATTGCTATGGATAAGATTACATACTGATTCAGCCTATACTCTGCATGTTCAATGTTATGGGGTTAAACCTAAATCCTAAGCTATCTTTGATGATAAAAAATAATGGATCATAACCGGTACATGTATGTTGCTAAATCTTATGGCAAGAATTGCAAATGAATAATAATTTGAGGATCTCCATGTATAACTTTTATAAATACTGTACATCATGTATAATTTGTCATATAAAACTGAAACTAATCAGAAAATTGCTTAAAGCGTACCAGTCACCTGGAAAATAGTTAAGCTTAGAATGTCAACAAAAACTTGGGTTCCTTTGCGAGCACATAGGCATGCATCGACGAGTCTACTCAACAAGTCATTTTATGTTTTTTGAGAGTGAACCGGTACTTAAACTGCTACAGCTTTATAGATGTAATAATCTAAGCTCATATTTTTTAAGATAGTATAGTGACATGGAACCCCTCAAATCAGTTGGTGATTGGTATACTATAAAGCAAATATAGTGAACAGTATATTTTTCTCATTATTTCATTGTTAGTAGCATGATCAATATAATCACAGGGCTCAAAATTAGAGGTTGCCCAGGTGCCTTTAATAATATTACGCTTGTATGTCTCTGAGCGCTTCACAGATATACCTAAACGTCCCAGCAATATTAACCAACACTTAAAAAATAGTATTACTTCACAAATGCCAAGACACATCCACAAAATACTTTGGCTTGAAGAAAAAGAAATGACTCACAGGCTTCAGAGCGTGCTTACAATAGGGACTTTTAGATTTGCACGTCGACAGCTTTGACTGCAACGTGTGACGTCATTTTAATGCACTGCGCCGAGTCACGTCGTCTCAGTCGGCGATCGAGAATGCGTCAACCTTGCTTTTCCTAAATCTAGTACGGTCCTAGTATGCCGCGTGCGCGCTCGCTTACACTATGAACATGACGGACAAAGAAAGAGGACAAATAAAACTGTTCCTTAGGTAGACAAAGGAACATCCCTTCCCTGCTATTATGTAAAAATGTGTAGAACAGGTGTCACATGCATATGCACCTGTTCTACACATTTGTACATGATAATAGCAGTGTAGGGATGTTCTTTTGTCTACCACAGCAATTGTTGAGGGTATTCACTGTGAACACCTAACCCTAACCCTAACCCTAACCCTATTCACTGTGAACACCTGAACCTATTCACTGTGAACACCTGAACCTATTCACTGTGAACACCTAAACCTATTCACTGTGAACACCTGAACCTATTCACTGTGAACACCTGAACCTATTCACTGTGAACACCTAAACCTATTCACTGTGACCACCTAAACCTATTCACTGTGAACACCTGAACCTATTCACTGTGAACACCTAAACCTATTCACTGTGAACACCTGAACCTATTCACTGTGAACACCTGAACCTATTCACTGTGAACACCTGAACCTATTCACTGTGAACACCTGACCTGCCATTTGGCAACTTAAACGCTGCATAGGATGCCCGACTGGCAACCAAGAAAAAATGTTAAGTGAGAGCCGTGAATCAATGAATAAATGGTACATATGATACTGGTCTGAAAACTCTTTACTTCATAGAATACGGGTAACCCTTCAAATTGTAAAATAAACATCATTTCATCCATGCAACATCATCTTGTTGAAGGAAACTGCAACAGCTTTATAGATGAAATATTCCAAGCTAATAATTTTGAAGACAGTATAACAACATGGAACCCCTCCCATTAAGAGCATATATTTATTCTCATAATTATTCTCATTTCGTTGGTGGTAGCATGATAAATATAATCAATGTAAAAAAAGTACATTTTTTACACATTCTTTTTATAAAGATTCAGAGAAAAGGGAATTTGTCAAGAGGAAGTTTCCAGGCGTAATTCTAGCTTACCAACTTACCAAACATACATGTAACTGAATAGAGTAACACATCAGCATTACTATCATTTCATCAGTTTTCCCTCAAACTACATCCTAACTCCAAACACAGATTGTATAAATATATTTAAAAAACAGGCATCCCGAACACATGGGCCCCTACACTTGAACTCCATTCACCCAATTTTCAAATTATAACAGGGGGCCTAGATGCACACAAACCTTAACATTTCAATACAGACAGCTTGTGAAAGAGATAGTGTGCTACTGTGCTCTAACAGTTATATTACAGTGACATAGATTAACATGTATATATAACTTTCAACCAACATTAGCATTCATCCTTTGGTAATTAAAGCTGAGGTGCGTCTTTTCGCAGTATTGTTTGTCGGGCCTTTTCCTTAGGCATATATATCAACAAATCTGATCATTAGTTTGCTTTATTCAGCGCCATCACTTTTATTTCTCTCTGGATCTTCCTTTTCCAATGATTCTCTCTCTTTCCACCAGTCAATCCCATGCAGTTTCTTTTTGTGGTTCTTTAAGCTGACCTTATTGGTAAACGCCATCTCACACAACTCACAAACGTATGGCTTATCTCCTGTATGCTGCCGCATATGTATCTTGAGATTGCTACTCTGCGTGAACGACCTGTCACACAGCGAGCATGAATAAGGCTTCAATCCACTGTGGATTACTAAATGTCGCTTGAGATGTTCCCGACTTTTCAAGACCTTGCCACAGGTCGAGCACTGCGCACTCCTAGTTTTATGGACATTAGAAATGTGACCCTTGAGGTGTTCCTGGTGCTTAAACCTTGAGGGGCACTGTGGACATTGGACGTAATCGCTTTCCTTGATCTCTAGATGTGAGATCTCATGGTGTTTGATGTACGAACTTTTGAACATTTTACCGCACTGCTGACATAGTACATCACAATTCTTGTTGTGGAGTCTGTTACAGTGTTCTCTACAGCGCAAGAGGAGTTTTTTGCACTCCCCACACCATCCCATCTCAGAAGTGTACCCCTTTTCAAATTTGCTTTTAATTGATTGGACGGCATCCTTGATTGCTTCTGGGCCCTTATCAATTGGGATGTGTTTTTGTAAATGGCGCATAACTTCCAGTTTATCTTTCCAGGCCTCAGAGCAGATTGGGCATGCTTCTGGGAACTTAAAGACTTGCTGGCGATTTTTGCGCTGGTGTTTTTTTCTTTTATTAGCAGGTTCACCCTCAACGTCTTCATCACTATCTCCTCCATATTCAAAGCTGTCATCACTTTCAAGGCTGTCCTGGTCACCAAGACACCTACAGCAAATAGAAAAGAAACATAAACAAGCATTAGAGGTGTCACAGCCTCGAGTGATGCTACATGTAGTGTACAATGATTTAGATGTAAAGTGTAGAAGGGTGCTTCTGTTCAATTTGTTCCCTACGAAAAATGCCTTTTATTGGTTTATTTCATCTACAGATGAAAAATATCTTAATATGGCCATCGTGTTTTGATAGTAATCCCGGTAGGTTTTAGTGAGAATGTTTTTTTTTTAAATTGGTTAAACAAATCCGAGCCAAGCACCTCCGACGGCACCTCATCCCCCTAAATTTTTCACAACGATACACTAACATTTTATTTTTACATGTGGTTGGTGACATACAGTATCGGGGGAAAATACCAGTTTCCCCATTGACTTTTTTAAAAATAGGAATACTTACATGTACTTGGAAGACTTAGTCTTGCTGGATCCTGGTATATCCTTGCTGTTCTTTGACTGTTGTGAATGAATGAAAACAAGAGATTACATGTAGTGTCAACAGACAACAAATAGGGGACCCCAAAAATGTGCATGATCTGATGGTCTACAAGTTAACTGTCAGGACTAATAATGACAATAATAACATGAACCACTTACATTGCGCAGTTCCTGTCCTAAGACACATCAGTGCACTTTACACAAATCAAATAATTATTAACTTAGCTTTAGCTCCGGAAGTCGTTACCAGTGCACAGTGCATTACAAGGAATAATCCCACCAGGTTCCCCTTTCCCCCACCTGGGTCGAGTGTGGCAAATGTAGATTAATGTCTGAAGGAGTAATAATTTAGTCAATCTGCTGACTGAGTCATTTTGCATAGATGAAGTCAAAGATGAAAAAATTGTCCTCAAAATTAACATCCACTATCCCTTATCCCTTCTCAAGACCACAAATACATTAATTATTCTCACTGTAAAATCTAGGACATGCTTGCCAAGTTAGTAAACAGAAGCAAAACTTGGCTAAATGTACTTACCAAATGTTGGGGCATACTGGCTGAAGGGTCATGAGTAGGGTCTAAAAGCTCTTGTTCTTTATAGTCTATTTCCGCATCGTCTTCCATATCATCCTCCTCCTCTTCATCCTCGTCCTCTTCCTTCTCTTCATACCACCCTGTTTCAGAATGCTTGAGCTTGCTATCAGATCCAAATTCTTGGTCCTGCCTTGGATCAAAGAATGACTCTTCCGTATCAGCATGCACAGAGTTTGATTGCTCCAAGTCTGACAAAACTTCTTCTTTCACAAAGAGGGCGACCGGACAATCTGTCGCTCTCGACAGCTTTTTGTCAGGATCGAGTTCTTTCCCATCGTCCAATGTCGTTCTACCATCATCATAGATGTAATCCTCTGTATTATCTTTTTCATCAATGCACTTGGCCTGACTGAACTCTTGATTAGGCAACTGCTCAAAGTCTTCCATGGATTCAACAGGTTCCATCTTCACCACTTGAGTTGATCCGGGAATATCTTTGCCAGTCAGAAGGCCCTGGCCTGGTACCTGTACAACACATCTTGCTGGGGGCTGAGAAGATCTTATCAGGGTTTCCTGCAGAGGCTGTGCTGCCTGCAAGTTTGAACCAAGCTGCATTAGATTATTCAAAGCCTGTGGAGTCATACAAGAGTCTCGTTTCAGAACTCCTGCTGTAGACTTTTTAATCATGATGACTTTGATGTTAGGAGTCTTTAATTTAGGACCATTGAAGAGTGGATTACTAACGCGATCCACAAGTCTAATCTGCTGTGGGCCCCTAGGTTGTATCCTTGCTAAAGGTGGCATGGGTTTATTGGCAAGTGGAGAGCTACCACAATGGTTACAGCTGTATACATCAGGCATGGTTTGGGTTGCTTGATCTACACGTACACTCTTCTTCATGTGCAGGAATCTGGAGAGAAAAAAAAGAAGAAAACATTTTCAGTTTAATATAGAGCAGAGATCTGATAGAGTGATTGCATTGTGGAAGGAACTGTCAGGAAGCAATTATAAGCAAAGGTTGATTAAATGTATGTACTGTAGCCGATGAGAATTGATGTTACTGTGATATTTTAAAATCATTCACGACTCAATCTTGCCGAAAACCACATGCACATAACAATTGGGATGGGACGACAAATACATGTGGCATAGAACTTAGAAGTTTGATCCACACTTTTCCTCTCTTGTTATATTTCAATTACGGTATGAGGGCACCTGAAGGGCAATCCTTTTCAGAAGCTACATGTATTTCTATGACATTCATCCAAACCAACAGAGTATGGGGTCATGAATTTGGTTCAAATTAACATATTGGAAGCATATGGGATCCTACAATATTCAGTGATCGTTGTCGCGGTTGAAATGGAGTCTAAAGTGATCAAATTGTAGTAATAAACTCTTTGAGTTGTACAGCTCCCTCTCAACTTCTCATGGTCAAGATATTTAACAATAAAACAATGTTTCTTGACTATAAGTAATTAAGTATAATTGACCGATTGGCTATTACCGTTTGGAAATTATAATTATATCACAACTAGTCTACATAGGCCTAGACCCTATTCTGATATTGTCATGGTCGCAGCTAGTACCAGCCGTAGGCCCTACCGTACTTGAAATTTATCAAAATTCTTTTTTCTTCTCGAAAGCAGAAGTGTTTTAGAGGCGATAGGCCTATAGACTATTAGACCGAATTTTTCCTCTCTTTCGTTCGTTAGCCTCTTATTGGGGTAGGGTCGGCGGCTCTCTCTTACTTTTTCGTCTCTTTCGTTAGCCTCTTTAGTAAGAGAGAGCCGCCGACCCTACCCCAATAAGAGGCTAACGTACGAAAGAGACCGCCGACCCTACCCCAATAAGAGGCTAACGTACGAAAGAGACGAAAAATTCGGTCTAATAGACTATGTGCTTTCTAGTGTTTATAACATCCACATGGGCAACCAACTAGACTAGATCTAGATCTAGAAAAGTCTATATTATATCAAAATTGTAAAGAATCACTGACTTTCAAGTTTCCAGCCAATTTGTTTTCCTTCTTAATTTCAATATCAATTTTTGTTTAAATGTTTAATTTTCTTTTTTCGACTTTAGTTTAATTTTGGATGCCAAAATAAATTTTAGATGCCACTAGAGGTCTAGTACTAGTACTACCCTGCCTCCTTTTCGAGGTAGATCTAGTCTAGACTCTAGTCTAGTAGAGTCTAGTGGCTAAAACTGTGGGCTTCAATGCAGTTGCTCAACTTGCCCATACTATTAGGGTCTATAGTTTCAGTCAAGACAGTGTATCATCACCAAGCCCTTTGGCCTAAGGTCTACCTTGGAGTTGGACTTGGAGTTGGACTTGGAGCAGTGTCGGCTTGCGTAGCCGTCGCCACCTTGCTGATCCAGGTAACGGAGGTGCACCCGGGTCGGGGGCAGGCTCGGCAGTGTCGGTGCACCTCAAGCAGATGGGCAGCAAATTCATCATTCGATGTCGCGCGAAAAGACCGTGGATTCGCATTATTTGGACGTCTCAATCTCTCCTCAATACGTTCTAGCTCCTCATCATACACGGTTTTCGCCTCCTCCCAGTCTTTCCGACTTGAACTCAATCGGACCTGAGTTGATCTAATGCTAGACATTATCACAAAATACTAATGGCTAGGCATGTACTTTTGTACTCGTCTATACGAACAAACAATGCATGATAACAAAAAATCAGACGCGCGCGCGTACAATTAAAAAGACAAGACATGAGCGGTTTCCAACTCGCCCCGCAAAAAAGATGGCCAAGACAAATTTTCGCCAGTTCACTTGTTTGTTGTACAATTTTTTTTAATTTTTTTTTGAGGAATATAGCTTTAGGGATCAGCTGTCCGGCCGGACCACTGAACTCTACAGTGATCCAGAGTCCCGGACACACAACGTGTTGGCTGATAATACCAATCAGTTATTATTAGGCCTAATAACTCCTTGATAATACCAAGTTACCAATTGTAACATCTGGAATTCGATCCAATCACTAATCCATCCAGTACAGTTATGCATCAAATCACTCATTATCTGCCTCTCTTTAGAAATCTAGCCATCTGATTGGTCGAAATTGGAGCCATTCCCATAAAGAAAAAACAATGCCAGTACTGGTTAATAGTTCAAGATTCAAGATTCAAGATTTTATTGTCCATAATATAATACAGAAATTTGTTTTCCATTGGTATAGCATGTAATACATAAAACGTAAGACAAAAACATGGTGTCGTGTGCTGAAAGCCAGAAGGGCGTCAAGACTCTATAAGAAAAAGTCTATGAGCAGGTACGGTCCTCCGGCTTTCACCACAAAACATGACAAGACAGTAATATGACTTATACATAGCAAGAATTTTAAATACAATTCTGAATCACATCATGAATAAATTCAGGTATGAATATAGATGTTAATATGAAAGAGGAGCAGCATCACAATCGAAATACGAGCAGAAAGAGAAAGGAAAGGAGAGCTCAAGCCCGAAGGACTGATAAAAGAGAGACATCATAGGGAGAGTTGGTAGGGGTCCAAAGGGAAAGGGGAGAAATAGAGAAGGAGAGATGGCATAATTTCCAATCAGATTATAATGCATGACAGAAAAATACAACAAAATCAGCAGCAGAGCTAAACAACGGATGTTTTGACCCACAAAGGTGATAAGATGGAAAAATTTCCAACCCAATCCCAACAAGTTTATTTACTGCATGGGTGGGTAAAGAAAAAGTAAACAAATAATCATAATCGCTATCATTTCGCTCAAAGCTGAGAATTTCGTGTTACTTGTGCATTATAGATGTGCATGGAATTTGGAATAAAAGAATTTCTGTATCTGGCTCTACGGGTAATTGGTACACGCAGGCGGATTCCTGAGCGGTTAAAAGTAAAACAAGAAAATAGTGGATGTGATGGGTCTTTCATAATAGAAGTTATTTTAGCCAATAAGCGATCTTCAAACAAAACTGATAGGGGTGGTAATTCAATGCCGATAATACGTTGAGCAATTTCCCTAGGACGTTCGAGTTTAGTTTTGTCTGCTTGTGTGAGATTTCCATAAAAACAAAAGATGCAAGATCGTCCTGTCAACGTTAAATTTGTTGAGCTTCGAAAAAACATCCGTTAATTAGCACTACTGTGTACAGCGTTGGTGTTCTTATTAAATCGTAGCTTATCATCAATCAAGGTACCAAGATACTTATATTCATGTACGTGTTCGATTGCCTGTTCATGAATACACAAAGGGATATGATTAACGTCACCACGTCGAAAGTCTATAATAATCTCTTTGGTTTTTTGAACATTCAAATATAGGTTGTGTCGATCGCACCATTCAACAAACTGATTAACTTGACAAAAATACTCATTCTCACTATTTCCTCCCTTAATGAAACCTGTGATGGCAGTGTCATCAGCATACTTTATAAATGAACAACATTGACTGGTACTAGTGCAATCACTGGTATACAGTGAAAATAACAGGGGAGAAAGGACACACCCTTGTGGAGCTCCTGTATTGGTTACCAAAGTAGGGGATTTAATATTTCCAAGTCTTACAGATTGTTGTCCATTTGTAAGAAAGTTATGAACCCAGAGCACTATTTTAACATCAACCTCCATTTCTATCAGTTTATTTATTAAAAGGTGAGGAGTTATGGTATTAAAGGCACTAGAGAAGTCAATGAAGGTACATCTTACATATGATTTGGGGATATCTAAATGACTATAATTATAATCCATGAAGAAGGACAAGAACAGCTTCATCAACTCCCCTATTCTGTCTGTAAGCAAATTGAAAGGGGTCAATAAATGAGCCAGCTTGACTCAATAGATGTTTCAAAATAAACCTTTCCAAACATTTCATGACATTAGATGTGAGTGCTACAGGGCGAAAGGCATTCAGATCTGTGCTACTGCCTTTCCTATTCCCTTTTGGAACTGGTATATTTGAAGATGTTTTCCATATTTGTGGTATTCAACCTAGATCCAAAGTTAACTGATATAATCTCGTAAAAATAGGAGCTAACTGTTGATAACAAGTCTTAAGAACCCGATTTGAGATGCACTGCATCAGGTCCAGTAGCCTTGTTTACCTTTACTCTTCTTAAGATGTTCCTCACATCTAGCTCTGATATTACAATGCCAACATTACTTGTGATTTTACTTAACAAGGATTTACTCAAGCATTCATTTTGATCATGAAAATCATTGCAATCAAATCGTGTATAAAATAAGTTTAAATCATCTGCAAAGTTCATGAGTCAGATTCCCGCAAGATTCCAAGTACCGGGAAAATAGTAAAATGCTGTTGCGATCCCCAGTGGTGTACGTGTTAAAACTTTGTTTGTATCATTCGGTAAATCTTTCCAGCGAAAATTAACAGACAGTGTCTCTGATTTTCCATAATGTTTTAACCAATCTTTACTCAAGAAAAGGATAATGTAAGAATTCTTGGTAGATTTTTGTGTTAATTGGGTATCCAGACAACTCGCCCCAAGACAAACCGCCACAATACCCTGGACATCTCGCCACAATACCCTGGACAACTCGCCACGGTCAAGTTGTCCAGGGTAGGGTGCCTTTTCGGACAGCTCGCCACACTTTTTTCCCCTCATGATTTCTAGATCTAAAATCCCTCATCTGAGATGAAATTGTCATTTTATGTATTCATTATTCTTTTATAAACACAGTCATGACAGGAAACATGGAAATTGTGAGTATTTTGAGAGCTCAGTTCTAAAGAATAAAGATGATTTTCCTTGCGCTTGCAACAAGAGTACAAGACCCGCAACATAAATCCATTTTGGACAAATCCAATGCATACGACATACGATCGCTGGATAACTTCTCGATTTTAAAGTTCATTTTTCTGTCACAGGAAACATTTTAATGGTAGGAATATGCTGCTATGTATCTTTGACGTATCTTTACATTCTAATATTACCCTTTCTCTACCTCAGCGAAATTATAGCTCACCTACAACTACAAGATTACACTTGATAATGCATTCGGTAGCGCTGCCCGGCAGCCGCGGCGGGCCTGTTCATGTCGACTCATATTTGGGATGGGTTTGGCCTTTTATAGCAAAAGTAACATTTTTAATACACTTGCGGGGGGGGGGGGCTATAAATATTAATTTATCTTTAAAAAGAAAAACACTTTTTTTTCTTCTAAAGGGCCAGTTTTGTGGAAAAATATCCCGTTTGATATGAAAAACTCTCATGTTGAAAAGTTTCACCCAATTTGTTGCATCTGCGTAGATGAAGGTCACCAGAAAGACACAAGCAGTACGCGCTGGTCTGACGCGTGTTCATGCGCGTGTTGGGACAAGTCGTGTACATTTTGGGGCTTTTTTGCTGGCCTCAGGTACAGCGCGCATGACCTCGCTGCATGCGCTGCGCTGACAAACGTACCAATTTAGCGATCAGTCTGAACCAAAAGATCACATTATATCAATCATAAATAATCTATCAAATTTTATTTCTTATAAGCTTTTAAATATAAGGAATAAATAATCACATGCAAATATGATAAACAACTGAGTGCTAAAACGTCGAAAATATTAAAATAAAATGACATTGCGTTTGCATAAGCATTCGTTGCATGTGTTTACATGCGTAATCAAAATTGGCACAGATTACCGAGTACTTCGTGACTCTAAAAAAAAGCACTTATATTCACGAAAAAGGCCCGAATTCTGTACAGCCAATATGAAGGACGAATAAATAGGTCAAACAATGTACTCGTACTCTTCTATTAGACATTTTCACTGGTTCATTTCCGCCACAAGAAACACTTCTAACCGATCAACAAAAAACACCTTGTCACCGTGGTTCAACATCTTTTCCCATAGACATACGTGTAATATGGGCCTTTGTTATTTTTAGTGAAAAGAAAAAAAAGGGTGTTTTCAAACAAAAAAGGCCAGAATTCTACAGAAGATACGATAAAAATTGTGTGGGCAATAGTTTACATGCTTATTCAATATTTACTTTCTTTTTCCTCTGGCTCGATACGTCAATCGATGTAAAAGATATGGGTAATTAATTATAGAAGTAGAAATTCAAGGTTTTTGTAATTAATGTACACAGGTCTATGGAGAAGGTTTTGCTCGCACTCGCGGATAGACATACGCGCAAAATGCAACAAACTTTTCGGTATGATTATTATTTTTTCTTCTCTTTTGTATTGGTGTTCAGGTTTTCTCTGCTTTCCCTTTCACTTTATTTCTTTTCTCAACAATATATTGTATACTTGTTAAGGGATTGACGCTCATGAGGCTGATTGCCCTGTTTTGTTAACCCCACATTTTTCTTGTAATCAATCTTTTATCTGATAAGGTAACATTTTATTTGACTCTATAGTGACCCCCGTCAGGGGTATGATAGTACCACATATTTACAACACAATACAGAAAAATATATAAAACAAAGTAATATGATAATAAAATACATAAACATGATATATACATTTTTATATTTCTAAAACACAATAAACATGAGCTAAAGACTAAGTATACACTAAATACAGTTTAAAGTTATAAATCTAAAATATCACGTTTGATATGAAAAACTCTAATTAAATTAATATTTTTATAAGATTGTATAAATCCCATCTTTTATCATTGTATTTCAGCCAAAATAAATGACATTACGGGATTGACGCTCGTTAGGCTAATATCATTAAGAAAATGATATTTTTGCAGTGATTTACTGACAAAAACACTGCTCGAATTTCAGTGGTCCGAGTCGATACAACGCACATTTAATGTAGCAACGCGGATTGCGAGCTGCAAGTAAATTGTCCGAAATGCCTTTTTTTTTCTTCCATTTTACCTAAAGAGAAGTTATAGATTGTCTTCAATAGTATCATTTAACACAATTCCATTACAGATTGTGGTTGTAAATGGCATTATTAAGTCACAATGAGCACAAACATATACACATTGGTATCTCTCGATCGATGAATCATGTCGGGACATCTCGCCCCAGTCTTTTCGGCTGGGGCGAGATGTCCCGTGGGGCGAGTTAGCCCGACTCCGCCTTGCGTACAGCTGTGCGAGTCAACAGGGTAGAACTCAGAGAAGCTCCAACAGCGGGCCCGCATCGGCGTCGGAGCTTCCCGGAGTTAGGTATAGTCTAGTCTAGATCTATAGCGACGACGTCCAAATCTTATAGACTTTCATTGGATTCTTAGTTAATTTCGTGAGCGGGGTTATCATAGAAAAATTGAACTCGATAGCTAGACTCTAGCTTCTTTTTCTACTTACAATGTTAGCAGATATTTTGCGACATCGTCGTTGCTCTTCATCTGCAGTTCTTCCCGCAACCTTGTCCATAATTCCATAGTTGTCTCTTGCAGTCGAATCCGTCCGGACGATCGTTTTACTTTGCTCCTATACTTGACACGAGCAGCTTGAGTCGATGCCCTTTTCGATGCTGGCGACAATGCCTGACGAGGCATCTTGGCAAATTCGTTATTACAAATTATTTGGTGATTTTAATTTGGAATTCAGCGCGCGCGCACATGCACCGTATATCATAACAATGTGATTACTTTGAACTTAGAGGGCGCTATCTTTACTTTTGAAATCGAACCATTGACGAAAATAAATTGAAAACATCCAGGGTAGGTTTTTTACGATTCGCTATTTTAATTAACTAATAACATTAAGAGTGGACCAGTTTAGGATTAAATATTTCCAACAGAGGTTGCAAATGGAACAGACTTCATTATGTAAACAAATTTGGTTCTAAAGCTCACGACCCCATTTTCTGGGTTCCCACTTCTCAACCTTCTCTTTAAGCAACGTAACTCGCAATTTGGTGTGATGGACTGAATATCGATTTTCGAGCAAGCGAGCAAAAATTATAAGGTCCCAAAAAAAAAAAAATTACATGATGAATATTAAGAACATGCAATCTAATGAAGAAAGACTGAAAAGTTCTTTTATGTAATTATGAGTAACATTATAATTAAAACATGACGCGCAAGCAAGCTCTATAATTATAAGGGCCGCTCTTAGATGCCTTGAATTATAGAGGTGCACAGTGGCGTACCTGTGGTACTCCGTCAGGAGGGGCAAGCGATCGAGAGAGAAAAAAAGGCGATGATAATTTTCACTTCCGGTGAGCGAGCGGGCAACAAAATATCTTTAAGTAACGTTTGGTATATAAACCGGTATTGTTGCAAGTCGGGGGTGGCACATTTTATTTGTTATTGACGTTAATTTCATTTCTGCAGGCGAGCGTAGCGAGCAAGAAAAAAATCCCTTCTTTTTTAATAATTGCCACTTAAACTTGGTTCAATATTGTCCCATGCCGGGTGCGGGAACAATATTGGTGATTTTATACCCATTTTAGCCAGCGAGCGAAAATACATTTTCTCTTAATGAATTGCTATCAAATTTGTTTCATTGTTCCAGGTCGGGGGCGGGCACAATCGTGTTTCAGGCATTGTCAATCTCATTTTGGCGGGCAGACAACCCCCCTACATTTCTCTTTTTAATGATATTGTAGCAGGTCAGTGGTGGGCACATAATTCCACGAGCTAGCGAGCGTATGTGAGCGAGCGAACATGGTGCATGAACTTGGTTTCATTGTTCCATGTCAGGGACGTGATTATTAAAAGCGATGTTATTTCTATTTTGGCGAGCGAGCATAGCGAGCGAGCAAAATTTGTGTAATGATAATTGGTTCATAAATTTCATTTTTTTGTTGTTGCAGGTCAGGGCTTACACAATCATGTCTAAGGTGGTGTTAATTCCGTTTTGGCGAGCGAGCACACCAAAACTTCTTTGAATAACGTTTGGTACATAATTATTAACTGGTTGTTGCAGGTTGGGGCGGTGTTAATTTCATTTTGGCGAGCGAGCGTAGCGGGCAAGAAAAAAAATTCGCTTCTTTTTTTAATAATTGCCAATTAAACTTGGTCCAATTGTCCTCAATGAATTGGTCCATAAACTTTGTTTCATTGTTGCAGGTGGGGAGTGGGTACAATCGTGTTGTCAATCCCATTTTGGCGGGCAGCCAACCCCCCCCCCCCCCACATTTCTCTTTTTAATGATATTGTAGCAGGTCAGTGGCGGGCACATATTTTGTTAGTAATGTAAGCATAATTCAACTTCGGCGAGCGAGCGAGCGAGAAAAAAAAATCACTTCTCTAAAATCACTTCTCTTTTATGGTACATAAACTTGGTCGGGGGCGGGCACAAGCGTGATTTATAGTAAAAGCGCCGTACTTGTTTTTGGCGAGCGAGCGTAGCGAGCGAGCAAAACAAATTTAATGATGATTGGTACATAATTTTCAGGTTTTTTGTTGCAGGTCGGGGCTTACACAATCATGTATAAGGTGATGTTAATTCCATTTTGGCAAGGGAGCGTAGCTAGAGAGCAAACCAAATTTTCTTTGAATAACGTTTGGTACATAATTATTAACTGTTAATTTGTTGTAGGTTGGGGCGAGCATGTTTGTTAGCGATGTTAATTGTAAAGACATTGTAGCAAGAGAGGGTACAAAAAAATGAACTAATATATCAATCACTAAAATCAATCAATTCATCAATTCTGGCGAGCAAGGAAACAATATCTCTTAAAATAACGTTCGGTACTTATTTACTGGGATTATTGTTGCAGGCAAGGGGGCGCACATATTTTGTTAGAAATGTCAATTCCATTTTGGCGAGCGAGCATAGCGAGCAAGCAACAAAAAAAATTCTCTTTTAATAGAATTTAATACATAAACTTGTTTTTATTGGTGCAGGTCGGGATGGGCTCAATCGCGTTTTACGCGATATCAATTCCTTTTTGGCGAGAGGGCGAAAAAACACTTCCATTTTTAATGATATTGTTGCAGGTCAAGGTTGGGCACAATTATTTTCAAGGCAATGTCTATTCCATTGATTCGCGAGCGAGCGTAGCGAGAGAAAACAAAAGAATTAGTCTCTTTAAGTAACATTTGGTACATAAATTGGGTGTTATTGTTGCCATGGTTGCAGGTCGTGGCCAGTCGGGGCAGGCACAATTGTATTCTATATAGGCAATGCTAATCCTTTTTTTTTCAGGGGGACGAGCAAGTGAAAACAATTAATAAAAAATAGGCTAGCAAGCAGCTCGCGCCATCGAAGAGTGTTGAAATTGTTATATCACTTATATTTTCCTATTTTCGTTTGTCTTTTTCAGGGCCGTATGCGGAATATTTTCCTGGTGGGGGAGGGGGAAAGATGCGTAAAAAGTTTTCGAAGAAACTCAAAAGCGAAAGGAGTGAAGGGAGTTCGGTCATGCGGGTACTTTTGCATTTTAAACATAGAATTGAAGGATTTGGTATAGGCCTTCACTACTTGTGAGCTTTGTTAATCATTTTCAGGAAAAAAACTGTACGTTTTCAAAACATCTGGGGTCAACGCCCCCCCCCCCCCTCCCCCGGTGCGTACGGTCATGGTCTTTTTTTTTTAATTTCCCCATTTTTTCTCTCCTTTCTTTTCCCTTTTTCTTCGTTTTCTCTTCTTTTTCCTTTTTTCTTTCCTTTTCCGTTTTTTCCTTTTGTCTCTTTCTTTCCTTTTTTTTTCTTTCCCCTTTTCCTTTTTTCCCCTTTCCTTTCCTTTCTTTTCTTCCCCCTTTTTTCCTTTCCCCTTCCCCCTTTTTCTTTTTTCCATGCAGCCCATCAGGGGGGGCACTCTGCCCCCCCTTGCCCCCCCCCCCTCAGGTACGCCATTGGAGGTGCAGCATGGAGAAAGAAAAGTATGAACTTATCAGAAGGGAAAAGTACATGTACAAATGATAACGGGGCACTTTAGGGGAACCTGAAAAAATGGGGGGACAGTGTCCCCCCCCCCCCCCCCAACCGAGAATGCCGCCTCTGACTGTGGGCAAAAGTGTGAAACTAACCCAGAAAATTTAGAAATAAACCACATTTGAATTTTGTTATGCGGGTCAACTGCCCCCCCCCCCCCCCATCAGTAGGCTACGCCAGTGCTTCCAGTATCCTACAACTACATATTCTGAGATTTTCATGGTCGCAGCTACCATTGAACGGCCATAGGCCCCATTTAAAATTTGTCAAAATTTACCGGGAGCACCGGTAAATTTTTATATTCAATTTTTCCTCGAAAACAGAAGTGTTTTAGGGGCTCATTTTTTTAGTGATTATAATACAGGGGTAAAAAAATATATCAAAATTGTAAAGATTCACTATCCACCCAATTTTCAAAATTTCCCAAAACTTTGTATTACCTTAAATGTCCTTTCCGGGGCTTCGTACATATATATGTCAAGTGTCTGGGCCTTTATTTTTTCCAGATTGAAATAGGGGCTAAAAAGGGCATTTAATGTACAAGTTTATTCTGGTAAAATTAAAATTTAACCAAATGCATATTAAAGGCCCACTGTCGTACTCAAGAAGGGGGGTTAACCCCCCCCCCCCCCCCACTGCGTATGCGCCTGACACCAATATAATACGGCTTTTACGCAGATGGCATGTTCCGATAACTACACTGGCGGGAACGTGCCCCTTTAATTATCGTTTTTTAGGTATATGAAAAAAGGATTTTTTGGGGGGGATTTTTTTTTTTGGATTTTTTTTTGGATTTTTTTTTTTTTGGATTTTTTTTGTTTCCGTACACATACCTGACGTATTCGCGCAACTCCAGTAAAAAACGAGTGTTATTGGCACATAACTTAGATAGGCTATGACGCAGTATAAACAAAAATTTACGGGGCGTGTTTGACTTTGCCCCGCGTTATCAGTTGTCTGCATGGGCTGCATGTGTTTTACTGTTTCAGATTGATTGAAATTAGGGCTCCCGCCAGCATATATGGATTTATTCGGGCATTACGAGTAAAATTAGGTAAAATGCGATTTCAATAATGAAGCCTAAAGCTATCAGTAATGACCTGCATCATTTTAAAGGTGGCATCTTGTTTTTTTTTACTCTCATATAGACCTATGTCACAAACGTATAACTTCATGTCTGGGTCTCATTGTTGTAGCTGAAGAAAATGTAAATAAAAACCGTTAATAATTCATGTGAAAGTATATACCACAGAGTGTTTTACCATTTTTTCTCGATCTCTCCCCTGTTCTCTTTCTTCTTCTTCCACCACCACCACCCCACCCCCTTCTCTCTCTCTCTCTCTCTCAATCTCTCTCTTTCTCTCTCTCTCTCTCTCTCTCTCTCTCTATACCTTTCACTTTCTATCCCAGTATCTCTCTCTCTCTCTCTCTCTCTCTCTATAATTTATATATTTATATATAAAAACCACATCTCCCTCTCTCTCTCTCTCTCTCTCTCCCTTTTATTTCTCTTTCTTTCCCTCTCTCTCTCTCTCTCTCTCTCTCTCTCTTTCTCTCGCTCTCAAAGAAAAGAAAATGCCATAAATTATAAATAATTGCATTTTACCCGGTCCCCAACAATTCCTCTGTGTGGCCATAATGCCTGACCGTATACAGAGGAATTGTTCCTGTTGGGGATCGACGGGGGTAAATGCAGTGAATTATTGATAATTCATGGTTTTTTCTTTGCTTTTGTGTATTTGTGGGGGCTGCCCCCTCACCCTAGCCCCCGATGCGTACAGTCATGATTCAGTGGCAAAGCAATGGCCTCGTAACTTTGAGGCCCCAGGATCAGAACCGTGTCGATGTGCTATAGTATATTAGTGCCCTTTTGTGAGGCATTAATCCTCATTAACTATCAGTTATGACTTAAGGTCGTATAGGTCCCTAGTTGATAAGCATATAGTAGCATACACATGCAAAACAAAACACTCGCAACTTATCATTCAATAAAATGTATACTTATTATTTAGATCTATTAGGAATAAATCATTGTCAAAATAATTCCATAAATTGGGGTAAACAAAATTATTCCACCTTTATGACCAACAGTGTATATGGAGAGAGAGCGCACGCGGAAAAAAAAAGGAGAAAGAAAAACAAAGAAATGGAGAGAAGGACTGAGAGACAAGAGAGCGAGAGGGACGGAGATGAGAGAGAGAGAGTGATAGAGAGAGAGAGGATATAAAGTGAAAAGGATGGAGTAAAGCAGACAGAGAGAGAGAAACAAAAAAATAGAGAGCAAGTGAGAAATCGTGTGAGAGAGAGAGAGAGAGAAAGAGGAGAGAGGAGGATAAAGAGAAAAGAGGGAAGGGAATGAGAAAGAGAGAGAGAAAAAGAGAGACTTTTATAGAGGGGATAAAAAGTGAGAGATATATAAAGAGAGATCGAGAAAAAAAGGGCAACATTTGCGACAAAATACGTGAATTTCGTCGTGAATTTCGTCTCGAACTTCGTCGTGAATTTGTTTGCGATTTCACATTTTGCGATAAAATTATGATCGATGTGTATAAAACGTCAGCGGCAGAGGCGGCCCTCCGAGGGGGGCAGGGGGTACAGTGCCTCCCACTTTTTCAAGTACTGCCCCTCTTTACATACGAAAATTGCCCCATTAACTTTGTAAGAAGTCTCCTTTTTTACATGGGAAAAGTGCCACTGTACCTTGAAAAGTCAGTGCTCCTATTCCATTATAAAAATGCCCCTCCCCCTTTTCATTATGATAAGTGCCCCCTTTTCGACACGTGCACCTTTTCCTTCGACTATTTTCCCTTTTTTCCTTTCCAATAATTGTCAATTTTTTTTAATTCTCATAAGTGCTTTTATTAATCTCTAGTAAGTGCCCCGTTTCGGGTACGAGAAGTGCCCCTTTTCAGTTTTGATTAGTGCCCCCTTCAACTCTGGTAATTTACCTTGTCAAATCTAAAAGATGCCCCTTTCCGTTTTTAATAAGTGCCCCTTTTTAACTCAGATAAGCGCACCTTTAGTTTTAACATGTGCCCTTTTTCCTTTCTAAGAAATGCCCCTTTTCGTTATGATAAGTGCCCGATTAAAAAAAGAGCGCATGCCCCTTCTCACAAACACCCAGTTTTTAACTATTAAAAAAGAGCCCCTTCCCCTTCCCATAAGTGCCCCTTTTCATCTATGGTAAATGACCCTTTTCAGGTACGAGAAGGTACTCCTTTTCACTTTTCTCATAAAAGCGCCCTTACACATCCGATAAATCCTGGCGACATCGTCAGAAACCAGATTATTATTGCCATAAATAGTAGATTTAAAAGAGCAGTGAAACAATCAAAAACATATCCAGTGGCTGACTGCGGGAGTGATCATGTGCCGGTGATATGTACACTTCAGTGCAACTTAAAGAAACTCGAGAGACCAAAAGTTGTGAAAATACTGGATTTTAAACAGTTGAGTAAACCGGACATACGTCAAGAATTTACTGTACAAGCATGGAGATATGGTACAAGTAAAGAATAGGTTTGAGTTGCTCCATGGAGATATAAGAATAGTTGCTCATAGATGAAGGTGAAGATAACACGTGGGAGACGATCGATGATAAATATTCTGGTAGAAACAGCGGAAGAGTATGTGCCGCTAAAAGAGAGAAAAAGAAGGAACAAATGGATGACAGAGGAGATTCTTTAAATGATGAAAGATAGACAGAAAATTGGAAATAGACAATGCAAGAAATATAGGGACCTAGACAAACAAATTAGGCAAAAGTGTAATGAGGCAAAAGAGAGCTGGCTTAACGAACAATGTGCAGAAATTGGAAATCAATTCGATAAGAAAAGGAATGTTTACCAAAGATTAAATTAAATTTCAGGTAAAAAGTCTGGTTGTTCAAACCCTGGCTGTATCAATTAAAGGAAAAGATGGGTCAATCCTGTTTAAAATGAAGGACAAAATAAGAAGGTGGACGCAGTACATTGGCGAACTTTTTGAAGATAGTAGGGAAGCAATGCCGAGTTTTGCAGAGGAAGTCAAAGGGGAGAAAATTCTTAGATCTGAAGTCTGTTGGGCAATGTCAAAGATGAAGAAGAACAAAGCAGCTGGACCCAGATGGTGTGGTCACTGAAATGTTTGAAGCCTTATAGAGGAATATGGTGTTGATAGATTAACAGAAATTATTAACAAAATATATGAAGACGGAACATTTCCAGATGAATTGGGCAGATCCATTTTCATTACTCTCCCCAGAAAACCGGGAGCCATAGAATGTGAGCAATACTGTATAGGACAATCAGCCTTATTGGCCATATCACTATGATCATTTTGAGGAAAACATAAATATAAAAATATTTAAAAAAAGATTATTTTGAGGATTTTGCTTTAGAGAGCAAGAAGTAGAATAACCCCCATGGTCGGAAGGGAACAACTTGGTTTTGTAAAGGATGCGGGCACAAGAAATGCAATATTTGTGGTTAGAAATATAACGGAGAGAGCAGTCGAAATGCAAAAGGATGTGTATACATGTGTTTTATTGATTATTCAAAGGCTTTTGATAAAGACTAGTAAAACATTCAGAACTTTTTGAAAAACTGAAAAAGCTTGATATATATAGAAAAGATCTAAGACTGCTAAAAAGTCTATATTGTAATCAGTTTGCATGCATCAGGGTAGAAGGAGAGTACGTGTAGTGAATATATTAACATCATACGGGGAGTCAGACAGGGTTGTCGCCGGGCCTGTTCAATATGTATAGTGAAGTCATTCTAAGAGAATTGGAGGATGAAAATGGGATATTAGTGGGTGGCCATTGCCATTCAATCACAAATATTAGATATGCTGATGACACTGTTTTATTTTCTGAATCAGAGAAAGATCTCCAGAGACTCCTGAATGTAGTTGTAAAAGAAAGTGAGAGAATGGGAATAGAAATCAACTATAACAAGACAAAGTGCCTGGTGGTCTCCAAGAAGAGCAGTCCGAAATGTAACTTGAAACCGAAAAAACTACTTCGGCAGCATGATCACCGAGGATGCCAGATATGAGACAGAGATCAAGAGAAGATATAGCTCTCGCTAAATCTGCATTTTCAAAGTTAGGCAAAATTCTGACAAATCGAACAATGAGTATGAGGACCAGAATATTAGTATTGAATTGTTACATCTATACCCAGTACTTATGTATGGTAATGAAACATGGACTTTTAATTAGCCTCTGATACTAAAAATCGTTTGGAAAGTTTCGAAATGTGGTTTTTAAAAAGAATGATGAAAATCCCCTGGACTGACAAAGTTAGTAATGAGGAAGTTCTTACACGAGCTGGAGTGCAAAGGAAAATGATACGTGAGATGTTGATTAGGCAGTTGAAGTTCATGGGTCACATTGCACGTAAAGAAGGCCTAGAGAATCTTGCTTTGACATGGAAAATTATGGGAAGAAGGAGTAGGGGGAGGAGGATACTTTGGATGGACAGTCTGCAGAAATTGTTGGAAGAGAGAGGAGTGAAAGAACTGCATGGGAGTGGTACTAATACAGAAGGCTAGGAGCCGAGGGTTGTGGAACAGCATGATCGCCAAAGTCAAAGTAACGATATGGCACTTAGAGAGAAAGAGAGAAGTGCCCCCATTAACAAAAATAAGAGCGCCTTCCCTTCTCACAAATAGGGGTAGTGAGCACATTTTTTTTTTTTTTTGGTCCTCGAAATTTTTTCAATTTGCACCCCCCCCCCCTTGAGCGCCAGGGGGGGGGGGGGGCCCAACCCCCCAAAAAGGTAAAAATCACGTGATTTTACATGATTTTTTTTCTCAAGGGGGGGGGGGGGGCCCGGGCCCCCCGCCCCCCCCCCCCCTGGATCCGCCACTGGGGGAGGAGGTGTCGCATTGTATGTCCCCACGCAGTTGAATTACCGAGTTTTAAATGAAGTTAATGTAATGAATGATTTAATGGAAAGTGTCTTTGTAGAATTGTTTTTTTCGGGCAGACGAAATGTTATAATTGGGGTCGTTTATAGACCACCACAAGGTAATGTGAATTTGTTTATAAATGAAATGCAAACTGTGTTATCAAATTCAATATTTTTACATAAAACAGTCTTTGTCATGGGTGATTATAATGTTAATCTTCTTCAGCACGATGTGAATGCACACATTTGTGACTTTTTAAACATGTTTATATCTTTCTCTTTATTGCCCTTAATTACTAAACCTACCAGAGCTACAGACACTTCTTCTACTCTCATTGATAACATTTTTAGTAATGTACGACCTTTACCAGATGCGGGTATTATAATTTCAGATTTGTCTGACCACTTTCCAGTATATGCGAGGATGTCTTTTGGTAGGAATATCCGTAATATTTCTAGTAATAGATATGTTCGAAAAAGTAATCCTACAAGTATTGCTAGATTTAGAGATGAGTTATTAGCAAGTGATTGGAGAGAAGTATTACGTGATTGTGATGTTGATAGCTCATATGATAAATTCTTAAATACATTCTTTTTGCTGTATGATAAAAATTTACCTTTACGTAAATGTAATAGTAGAAATCGTAGAACAACCCCTCGATTGCCATGGATTACTAATTCTATATTGAGGTCAATAAACAGGAAAAATAAGTTGTACTATAAGTATAAGATTAGTAAATCTCAGTTTTCTCATAGGAAATATACTATTTATCGGAATACTCTTACTTCAATCCTACGTGCTGGTAAGAAGCAGTATTACTGTGCTCAATTTCAGGCGACTCATAATGATATAAAAGGGACATGGAAAGTGATTAGGAATGTTTTTAAGCCAAAGCAGAAAGCGTCTGATGTAAGTAAATTAAACATTGATGGGAATGTAGTTGATGATCCAGAAGTTATTGTAGATAAATTCAATGAATATTTTTGTAATATTGGCCAGAATTTGTCGCGTGTCATTCCAGAGTCTCAAAAAACATTTCAATCTTTTTTCGAAAACCCTAATCATAATAGTTTATTTTTATTGCCAACGACTGTAGAAGAATTATTTGATATTGTACATTCTTTAAAGAATAAGAAAAGTCCAGGTTGTGACTATATAACAAATGAGTTGATAAAAAATGTAATTATTGGTATTGTAGAACCCCTCGTACATATTTTTAATCTATCAATGACCACTGGTGTTGTACCCATGAAAATGAAGATTGCAAAGGTTGTACCCATTTTTAAAAAGGGTGATGCCCTTATCTTGAATAACTATCGTCCTATTTCTTTGTTGAATTCCTTTTCTAAAATTCTTGAGAAGCTAATGTATACTCGGACGATAACATTTTTGATGAATGCTAACATTTTGTCAAATTTTCAGTTTGGTTTCCGTGAAAAACACACTACAACTCATGCTATTCTACATTTGGTGGATAATTAAGATATCCAGTGCCTTAGAAGCACGCATGCATACAGTTGGTGTCTTCTTAGACTACTCTAAAGCGTTTGATACTGTAAATCATTATATTTTAATAGATAAACTGTGTCATTATGGTGTAAGGGGAATAGCATTAGATTGGTTTAGAAGCTACTTAACAAATAGGAAACAGTTTGTTTCTTTAAATGGAATTGATTCAGATATGCGGGACGTCACTTGTGGGGTCCCACAGGGATCCCTTCTAGGCCCGCTTTTTATTGTGTATATTAACGATTTTCAACTTTCCGCAAAGATGTTATCATTCATTTTATTTGCAGATGACTCAAGTGTATTTTTCTCTCACAGAAATCCACAAACTCTTTTGCAGACTGTAAACTCCGAGTTGACTAATGCGACTTTGTGGATTCAAGCAAACAAGTTGTCTTTAAATCTTAAAAAACTAATTATATGCTCTTTAGTAATTCTCTGAGTATATTGCCTGGCAATGTAATGTTTAATGGTGTTGAGATTGAAAGGGTATCTACATTTAAATTGGAAGTACCATATTAGTAAACTTTGTAAATTATTGTCAAGAAATACTGGTGTAATTTATAAATTGAAATCTGTGTTCCCACTGAATATTTTACATATGTTGTACGCAACTTTGATTTTGCCATATTTGCACTATGGTGTGCTAGCTTGGGGCAACTCATTCAAATCTCAAATGGATAAATTACTACTGGTACAGAAAAGAGTAATGCGAATTGTTTGTAATACTCACTATCTTGCGCATACAGATGTTCTTTTTTTTAATAGTGGTGTTTTGAAAGTTGAAGATATTTATCATGTACAACTAGGAGCTCTAATGTATGAATTGAATGCAGGTCTACTGCCAGTAGCCTTGGCTGGAATATTTAAGAAAAATAACCAAGTTCATAGTTATTCCACAAGACAGGCGCAAGCATATCACTTTTAGAACGCAATATGCCTTACTACTTTGGGGTCCACTGGACCTAGGTTTTGGAATTCCCTTGAACCAAGAATAGCGCAATCGGTCAGTATTTATGTATTTAAGCGCAAACTGAAGTTACTGTATTTGAGTCGATATCGTCTAGATTTATAGTTGTGATCAATATTTAAGAAAACTATTTGCTATAGGTCAGCATTATTCTACTCCCGTTTCTCACATCTATTCATCTGTAGTGTCTTGTTTAGTTTTTGTCTGTGTTTCAGTCCTGTTGCTCGTAGTATATTCCTGTTCCTGTTGTTTATAGCCATTATTTAGTAGTCGGTAGATTTTATTGTACTTATTTATGTTTAATATTTTCTCAGTTTTTTAGTTAGTTTAGTTTTGTAAGCATTTAAATGTACGCAATTTTTTTATTTTTTATTTTACGAGTTTGTTCTTTTAGGACATACTCTTAAACTACTCATGAGGGACCTTAAATCCACAAGCCTTGCTTTCAACCAAGGTCACCTCATCTTTCTATTGTAACGCCATATTCTGTTCACTCCTTTATATTCATGTCATATTTATAATGTGTGTTATGAAAGAAAGATAAATAAACTTGAAACTTGAAACTTGAAACTTGAAACCTTTTTCAATGGAGGGGGGGGGGGGGGTCTAGAGGCCACGGATTACCGACAAAACTAGCTACCAATAATTAATGCCAATATCCCAAAGCTACAAATTTAACCCTAGAAACTTGGGGCCGGGGGCCGAATTATCAGGCGCTTGGCTAGAATCATTTTTGGGGGTGGTAGTGAGCACGCGAAGCGCGCTCTCTAGGGGGGGGGGGGGGGGGTACAGGGAGGAGGTTTGTTTCCCCCAAAGACGTTTAAATATAATTTATAATTTTTTGAGACGGCCTGAAGGCGCGGAAGCTTAGTCTTTTCATTTATTTATTAAGGAAAGAAGACGATTCGTTGTAGGGTTCATGTCTGAACTAAGTCCCCCCCCCCCCCCCCCCCCCCTCCTGCGCGAAGCATGGAAGCTTTCGTTTCATTATGCATTAGGAAAGGTAGACGATTCGTTGTACCGTTCTCGACTCTTAATGATTGTCTGACTTTTTAAAAAGTTTTACGTAGCAGGCGCGGATCCAGGAATTTCTTGCCGGGGGGAGGGGGGGGGGGGGGGGCACGACACCGTGTGGGAAAGAGAACATATATATATATATATATATATATATATATATATATATATATATATATATATTATTTTTAGTCCCCAAAAAATCGCAACGGCTCAGCCAGCCGCTTAATAGGCGGGGATGGGGGGGGGGGAGGGGGGGAGGGGGGGGGGGGGAGGGGGGGGGAGGGGGGGGGGAGGGGGAGGGGGGGGGGGGGTAAGAGGACACTTTTTTTTCTTTCTTTTTTAAGAAAAAAAACATGAATAAACACTGCTAAAATGGATCTATTTCTGATTTAAAAAAAAAAAAAAAAAAAATGTCGGCGGCCATCTTGAAAAATAGCCCCGACTGTCAGGGAAAATGTACCGAGCGGCCATTTTGAAAGAAAACAAAACAAAACAGGGCCTCCTCCTTCCCATTTTTCGAAAAAACAGGACGCTGAACATGTATTTTTTGACACGTTCATTTTCTTTTCTAATAGTGTCTTAATTTTTCCCTTTCGATGTCCCCTTTTCCTCATATCATTAAACGTCCCCCTAATTTGAAGCGACTAAGAGCAATTTATATGAATAAAACAAATTGAAAATGAAATTATAATTTCATTTTCAATATTCTTCATGATTTCTTTACACTTTCTCTTACTTGTAGTAGAATCCTATATGGGACGATATTTATTCTCTAACCTCGTCTCCGAAAAAATAAAATTGTGAGTTTATCCAAGCTAGGCCAATTTCATTGAAAATTAAATTAATAAATAGTATTAACTAAAAGGAATAATGGTAAAACATGTTTGAAAGCGAAAAAATGTATACAGATATTTTTGAGAAAAAATCAATCCCAACTAGAAAAGTAGACACTTTCTAGTCTAGATAGAATTCAAAATTGTGTATGTAAAGATATGAGGTACTAGGTTGCGAATTTTACCCTGGATTCAATTGTCAAGATGGCGGATGGCGTGGACATCGACTTGTACGCCGACGATGTTGATCAGGAATTTAGCCAGGTCTGTTTGCCCCGTAGTGAGGTAGAAATGAAGGATAGATGAGAGAGAATGTTAGAGAGCATTTTATGATTGGATTTGAGTGAGAGAGTGTGTCCTAATTTCAGTAATAATGCCATGATTGTGAGTCCCATTCCCAACAGTAGAGAGGCTAGCGTTATGTCTCATGAGCGTGTGCGTGTGCATCACTTGCTGCGTGTTACGTATACAAATAAGGTGTCTGATCGCGCACCCGATGTTGTGTGCTAAAATCTTTCCCATAGAGATTGCACGCATCCCTATGCAGTCTACACTGTACGTGCATTGCGCGATCATCCAAAATTGGTCAATGATTTTATGAACAAATTGAAATTCAAACCTTTATCGCTCGTGATCCTGAAGGTGAAACTCAATATTATGAAAGAGCAGGTTCAGAAACGTATCCAAAATTTGACCTGAAGGTAGGGTGTCTGAACGATTTTTCAATTTTCAATTTGGGATCGTTTTTCACCATTTTTGTTTGATATTTGAATTAAAAATGTAATCAGAATAATACATTTCAAATTTCAAGTCTCGCCGATGTTTATATCAAAAGATACAGCCCCTTCAAAACGCTGAAATATTCATAGCATTTTGCTCAGAATCGACGAAAAAGACGTACACGCAGAGTTATGTTGTTTTGCTAAATTTAGCCAAACAGCTGTATCGCGCGATATGCAAGCGTATGCATATCGTACGCAAGTTGCTCAGCCAATGCGCGACTTGCAAGCTTGAGCCACGCTGTCTCCGCGATATGTGCCATTGACTAGTATGGGTGGCCGTTCCCGCCATAGAACCCGGAAGTGAATACACGTTGTAGTCAATGGCAATATCGCGGAGACAACGTGCACGTTGTCTCCGCGATATTGCCATTGACTACAACGTGTATTCACTTCCGGGTTCTATGGCGGGAACGGCCACCCATACCTTCATTCACTATAAGCGCACATGTTACGCGATGTAACCATGGTTTGGACTGAGCGGAGCTCACGCCTCCCTAATTAGCTGATTCCAAAAATGTGGGAAGGGTATTTTCAAACTGTTATAACAAATGATCCCTTGGGGCTAGCGAAAAAAAAAGCATCTGGATATTATCCTTACGTCTAGCCCTGCTTAAGCCGCGGGGGCGCAGCTCAGGAAAGTGGCAAATTTTGGAGCTAGGATGCAAACAACATTTCAATCGCTGTTTTGACCAAGATATTTTTAGAATTCTGAGGGTGGCCCCCTATGGGGAATATGGAGAAAAACCTGCTCTTTCATATGACACCTCATTTATTGAGTTTCACCTTCAGGATCATTTGTTATAAAGGTTTGAATTTCAAATTTTTTCATAAAATCATTGACCAATTTTGGATGGTCGCGCAATGCACGTAGACCACATAGGGAAGCGTACAATCTCTATGGGAAGGGTTTTAGCACACAACATTGGGTGCGCGATCAGACACCCTACTGAAGGCTGAACTCCGGCGTGAAGATAGAGTAAAGGAGCCGGTAATCGGACAGCTCCAGTTTTCGGCCGATCCATTGGATGCATGGTCAGTAGGGGCGCTGGTCCGAGAATAAGGATCGTCTTCTTTAACACGGACCGATGCGTCCTCAAAAATAAGGACCGTCTGCATTTTCGCAGACGTTTCATATTTTTGATCGGCGCATTGGCGATGCAAAAAACGGATTCCCCAATGATTTTCTTGATGCATTTTACATTGACTTTGTACAGAGACCTTCACATTATGAGCAATAAATCCTTGGGAAGACGGACAACCCATAAAAGTAGACGGACAACTAGGGTTATTTTCCCCCGGGGAATCCATTTATGGCATCGCCAGCGGGCCGTTTTGTAACATGAAACCCCCAGAGCGCCGATGAAAAAAAACGTCCTAAAAAATGCAGACGACCCTTATTTTTGAGGACGCATTTTGTCCTCGTTTATGAGGATATCCTTGTTTATGAGGACGATCCTCATTCTCGGACCAGCGCCCCTACTGATGGTAAATCCCTTTAAAATACATCGCATAATAGCATATCACATATCCCACACATACCATACCATGCCAGAGTCACTGAAGAACCACATTTGCAATGGAAAATATATCCTAAAATATCACATTTTAGCGATGTAATCGGCGGTCCCGCTACCCAAATCTGAAAAATCGAGTTTCTTACGCGTGTATGTAAGAAATATGGGTACCATAAAATGAGCTTTATTTCAAGTATTTTTCAGATTTAGAGCCCGATTTTGTGTTGGTCGCAAGCTCAAAAGTATCTCATCGCATGTATTAAATCAATGCAGCCGGACCCCGCCACGCACACACGATATGTCTGTCTAATTCAGATTCCAACTTCCGATCACCGCTGTGCCTGTCTTCGGCCAGGCGAGCACCCGGGAGCTCCGGCGTGGGATACCTGCTCCGCCCGCTTGTGCTATACATCAGCGCGGAAACGCACGGCGCGCGCGAGCGCTTCCTATTGACTTTGTACATGCGTCCGAAAACTGGTACGCTATGCCGATAACTGGCTCCAAAACAGCGAAAATTGAAATGAATATTGTCATGGCAATTCGTGATTTTTTTCTGGGATTCTTTTTTTGTTTAAATAATAATAATATTTACTTCATGATTTGAACAAGAAATGATAATAAATAGGAAGTAAAGAGTCCAAAAAATAGGATTTTGTCTTAAGTGGCCGAAAACCGGGTACCGATCGGTGCAAGGCCATCAGGACCCCGTTTATAAAAGTCCCGACATGACTCGGGCCTAAATATAACATTTCTCAATATTTTGTTTTAAATCACCATAAACTCTGGCCTTCCATTATAATATTTGTATTGCCTTGTTTGTTTGATTTTGTGTGTCTGTTTGTGTAGGAGGCCGAGCAATACAACTCAAGCTCAGGGGGTGTAGACCTCTATGATGATGTCATAACAGCACCATCAGATGGCGGCGGCGGGAAGCCTCAAAACGTAAGTTTGAAACCAATCTGCATACATGTGTGTTGTGAATTCATGTGTTGCTCAGCACCTGGGATACACGTTCCATTTTCTTCCAGGGAATTTTTCTTTCATTTTCTGTTGGCTGCCACTTGGATGCCTACATGATAATCCAAGATGACGGCCCGCATGTTTTGCCTCTTTTCTTAGACCAATATTATTAATGTCAAAGTCATGAAAAGGCACTAAATATCAACAAACATGGTCTACAACAACTCCAAATGACAAAATAATCCCAGCCATGAATTATTTTTGAGCATTTGATAACCAAAAACTAGAAACTTTTCGTCATTAAAAACAAAACAAAAAACAGCTGATTTTTTTGGTTGATCTTCCGATCCAATACCAATCAAAGGTGCGAGGCTGTCGCTCCGATCTTCCGATTAGAGCCCCAACTTACAGGGTTAGTTTCTGAACGCACTTGATCGGTACCACAAACTTCGAAGCGTGATTCCTATCTTGCAGCGTCAATTTTAGAGCGATAAAAACACCTACTGCAACTGAATAGATATCCATTTACTTTTTAAAGCATCTTAATTTAATTTAATTGATTATTTTATTGTTTTGAAAGCAGTAACTGTCTCTTTCGTTCATTATTAGAACAGCAACTTAATCTTTACTCCCGCCGCTGCATGCACAGGATTTTTAGGGTCAGTGGTGAAAATTTCGAGTACCCGGTCCCCGCCCGAAATTTTCAAGTCAAACCCGGGTTCGGCAAAACCCGTGATGACTCAGGCCTAATCTCGGAATAGATTCTAGGAGCTTCTGAAGTTCTGATCAAGATTATCATGTCAAGATTCAAGGTTTAAGTTTAGCCATTAGCTGTAGAACTGATAATCCATAGTTTTGTTATAGGGGTGCGTCTTATACACAGAGATTTACGGTAATGTGAAATCCTGACTTAAGAGGCTGATGCAGTCATCTGCAGTGTATGTGAACGGCAAGTGGACGTTAACAAATGTAGCTGCATGCACAAAAACGTCTTACGTGCACTCACTTCACTTATCTGTGTGTTGTAAAACACAGCAATGTAAAGTACACTGCGATTAGTTTAACCTGAGCACTTTACCCTGGCATATATGAATGGGGCTTAACAGTGTTCTCTCCCCCTCTCTCTCTCTCTCTCTCTTTGTGAGCAGGTGTCTGGAGGTGGCGATGCTTCTAAAGCTCGTCGTCATTCCAGTGATCAGCATAACGCCAATCAGCCGTCCTACTCGGGCAAGAGAGTCTCCCTCTATGTTGGCAATCTTACATGGGTGAGTCATAATCCTCAACATTTATTTCCTACCCAGGGATATCAATGTTCTGGCTTTTGCCTGAATTAAGGCCATGTTATCTCTCCGTTCCAGGCTCTTCAGGCTTCACATTGGAGGTCAATTCCAAATGTTACAGAGAAACATTTCCAGACAATTTTCAATTTTGAAAAAAGAATGTTATAGAAATGTGAATAAATCTACAAAGGAATGATATGTGATTGAATATGAGTTACTAGCACAACAAGTCAGTTTCCTATGAACCATTCATCAAATGTAATGACAAATTGAGTTTTCACTAGCTTTCTAACAGAATGACATAAAAATTGACCTTCTGTGTTATTCTGAAACAAACCTATATAATTCTTTTAAAGTAGGTGTTTAGGTTGCTGGGGTAACCATTTATTGTACTGTTTATTATTGAGTTGTTCAACAGTGCAGTTTCATGACCCTAGGCCAACTGGCCACTGCTACTGTTGAGACTGGCTTCCAGATATTGTTTAGTTTATGCGACTTCATCTGAAAGTGACTCGATAACATTGCCTCAGGTTCTGAAACAAAATCCTGGACTTAGCTCATGCTGCAATCATTATTATAAACCTTTAGGTCAGTCAGGAATCCCATGACTTTTACAAGCTGATCGCCTGGCTAATTATCAAGATATTTATGATTGGAAATCAAATTTTCATTTTTGTTTTCCTTACGATTTTTATAACACTTCAGTCTATTGGGGAAAATGAATCTGGTAAAACTGGTCACTCAAGGATTTTTACTTTTTTGAGGCACTTCATGATCATTAGGGCTTCAATATTACACCATATCATAGACACTGATAACACGTAGGGCCATGCATCTCAGATTTAAGATTGTTAAAGATGTCCATGCGTCGGTATAGTGGTTTGTGAAGTAGGCAACTTGCATTGGCGAACACTGAGCAAACAGGTTTTACACTCCTGTACGGACGTACGCATATCAGGGACACTAGTACGCACAGGAGCGTAATATCTGTTGGCTCAGTGTGCTGCCCGCTATATACCCAAGCTTGAGCAACTTTAAACGATGCGTTTGAACTCTTGTTTGCAGTGGACCACGGACATGGACCTGAAGCAGGCCGTCAATGAGCTGGGTGTGAAGGACCTGCATGAAATCAAGTTCTTTGAGAATCGAGCCAACGGCCAATCAAAGGGGTTTGCAGCTGTACATGTTAGCTCAGACAACTCTCAGAGGCTCCTCATGCACAACCTAGGAAAGAAGTAAGCTCTAGCATCTTTCTAGTCTTCCATATGTTTATATGCACATTAAAGATAAAGACCAGTTATGGTCATGCGACTGCATTGTGAAAGAAACGTTGTGGAATCGATCAGAAAAGGTTGATCATCTAGCATATAAGTATTGGTGTGTACTGCAAGGTTCTGGAATCATCAAAATGATTAGGGGGGGGGGGGGTCAAATTGACCCCCCCCCCCCCCCCCAGTTAACGTAGGGTTAACACATGTCACTATGTGCAAATGGGAGTTATGGTTTTTCGAAGATGATGCCCAGTAAGTCTTTGTGCGTTTGTTTCTATTTCACTGGTTCAAACAACCAAGTTACTGCAGGATTGACAATCCAGAATAAATCATAGCAATTTTCTCTCAAAATATGACTCCCATTCCAGAGCCCAAGATAAGATAAGAGTTTTAGAGGGGATTTTTGCTAGTGCTGTAAGTCAGACGCTATGTTCGTGTTCGGTTCGGCACCACATATTTACAACACAATACAGAAAATATATAAAACAAAGTATAAGATATGATAATAAAGTACATAAACATGATATACATACCTGCCAACCCTCCCGCATTTTCCGGGATATTCCGCATTTCTGGAATTTTAGGACCTTAAAATGCGGGAGATTCCGCATTTTGGAAATTTAAGCCAAATTGGGCTTGTATTACCATTTGCCGCGATTTGTGTGAGAGCTCTCGTATAGTATACTGTGTGTGTGTGTTGATGGCAGCGGAAGCTCATTTGGCTTGTAATGATGGTTTTGCAGCGTATTTTTGCCACTGATCTATAGCGTAGAGATCAGCATTATGTGTGTGTGTGTAGCGTCTGGCCTGGCATGTACTCTCCATACACGTACACACACACACACACCCATATCATACAAGCGATGTACAAGAACATGCACGCTTCACGTGCGATAAATTTTGAGCGAACGGGTTAGCTTCGACGTGCGATCGTGAATGGTTACTAAACTTGCAAAAGTTTGTCAGTTTTACTTATAATGTCTTCCAATCCCAAGGAATACGCTTGCTTGATGGATTCATGGAGTTTACCGTACCGTACTAACTTTTCAATTGTCTAATCCAGTATTTGGAAGAAGTGTGTCGGGACTATGGTATACAGAGTGAACGCACGCTGCAGTGCGGTACCGGAGGTGAGTCGGTGCCAGTGGAGTGGGGCAGCGATGGCGAGGCGTACCGTACATGTACTGTGTATAGTTTGATCGATGCATGTCAAATGTTGCCGTAACTGAGCTGTGTTGGACAATCGCTACACCAAATTGAATTCAGCGTACCTGCCAACCCTTCTGAATAATCCGGAATATTTTTTTTTTTTTTTTTTTTGTGTTGCTTAAGCCAAATTAAGCTTGTTTTATCCTTTGACGCGATGTTAGAGTTCACGTATTGCGTGCGTTGAAGGGCTGCATGATTAAATTCGCTTTTTTTGCACAGATTTACCGCGTATTGCCAGTTACACTGCTGCATGTGCGAACGCCTGTTAAGTGTACAGATTTCTTATTTTCGAAGACATACCGCGCTAAAATGTTGGCAGGTATGGATATAAACATTTTTATATTTCTAAAACACAATAAACATGAGCTAAAGGTATACACCAAATACAGTTTAAAGTTATGAATCTAAAATAGTGCTGTAAGTCAGACGCTATGTTCGTGTTCGGTTCGGTTCGGCAGAGTTCGGCAATTTTTCACCCGAACTTGGTTCGGTTCGGGGTTCGGTAATATAATAGCAAGCAGCATTATAGCCACGGCGGCCGGCCTGCCGAGCCCGACCAGCACGGAGTACTTCTGCAAACTGCTTCCGACCAGCACGAATTTCACATTGAAAAACTGCTCTAAATGTAATTTTTTGTGAAGAAAAATACTACTTACATTCGTATTTCCGTCTTGAATCGTGTTTTATTTTCAATTTTAAAAGAATCATGTTTTCAATTTGTCAATAAATGATATTTTTTAAAGATTTTCCGAGACGGTTGTTGTCTAATGTTTGAGTCATGAAAGCTGCCATCTTGAATAGAGACTCAGCTAGGCACGTCAATAACTGTTTTTTATAAGTTTTTATTTTCAATAGGAAAAATATAAAATCCCTATTTTTCCTGAATAAATAAATACCATACTATAATATATATTAATTTCATTATTTATATTGTAAAATTTGTCCGATATTGTTACAATTAAAATATTAATTTTTTGTTGAATGGGTTTGAGCTAAAAATGTTTTGATCACGCACATGTATTCTTGTTTATGGCTTGCGATCGCGACGTAGCGTGGTCAGGATTTGGGATTTAAATGGCGCCAGTGAAGTCGCACCCACCACTGCGATAGGCATAAATCACAAAGGCGGAAAATGGGAGAAAAGTAAATATAAAATGAGCAATCATGACATTAAAATTAGGTTCATAATGACAAGTTTACTAGCTTGCAAAAAACTTTTTTTATTTTTCTGCTGAACATCCGAACCAGGCCTTTGCGTTCAGTTCGGTTCGGTTCGGCAGTTCGGCTACAGCACTAATTTTTGCTTGTATGGAGCCTTGGTGGATATTTACTAGAGCTTTATTTGAAGTGTTCATGTAATGCTTTTTATGACTCTAAATCATTATTTGTTCTTATGCCTTTACCAGTTAAACAATGTTCTAAAGATAATGGGGTTGGTGTGTATCAAATCATATCCAAAAGGTTAAGAAATTTCTATGAACTCAATCCATAATGTTTTGTCTTTACACAGAGAAATTCATGGCCAGCTTCCAATGGTCACTCAGTACAATAAACAGAACTTTGGCCAGTTTGACCAAGCTTCTAAGAAAGGTAAGAAGAAATCTCTCGTCCGTATTCTACCAATTCAATTAAACCAACCCAGGGTCTAAAATCCTGTTTAATAAAAGAAAAACTTAAGACTAACTGCCTTTGTTAAACCTGAATTTCAACAAAAGGCTAAATCGCTGCCACTGCCGGAGGATACATTTGCATTGCACAGCAATACAGATTGCGATATTTCTAGTTATGATAATAATAATAGCTACCGTATATAACGGTGTATAAACCGCACTTTTTTGCCGCCGAAAAAATTTCAAAAGTTTCAAATAATGCCCCTCCACCTGGCGCTATGCCTGGCAATGTCTCCCAGCTCGGTAATCGGTGTGTTGACTCACCACTCGGAAACTAGAACAACACTCAAATTTGTCTGTCATCTTGGTTTGAAAGTAATCTTTCTGATAGATCTCAATATGTAGTTTATAATAATAATTCCTCCAATTTTTGTTCTATTACATGGTGTACCACAAGGTTCTATCCTAGGTCCCTACTGTTTTTTAATTTACAGTACCGTAATGATCTTACACACAAAAAAAAAAAAATCTCGGCAAAAAAAAAAAAAAAAAAAAATACACGAGGGGGGTTTATACAATGTTATTTACGGTAGTTCTTATATAGCGCTTTTCAGGACTGAAGACTCTCAAAGCGCTTTACAGTATATATATTATTTCCCAAGTCATCGGATTCAGGCTTACCCGTACACAATGTATGCACATTCTCCACTCCCTGGAGAGCATTCCAGCCAGGCGTCATTTTTACAAGCGCACACTTGCTAATCTAAGCACATAAGCTTTCGCATCCTACCGGGTACCCATTTAACACCTGGTTGGAGAGTGGCAAATGTAGATCAATGTCTTGCCAAAGAACATTAGTGCCGCTGTGGGACTTGTGATCCACAGTCCGGTGACATATCCACTCGTCCACGACACCTCTAATGCGTCCTTTAAATCCTCTCCCTCCTCTCTCCTCTGCCCCAGCACAAGATAGCAGAGAGCAGCGTCCAGAAGGCAGACCTAACAACCCTGGCCGAGAAGAACGCTTCAACCAACATAACAACAACTGGAGAGGTGGCTGTCAGTATTCAATTAAATTCTATTCAATTCAATTTATTTATTTCGCAATATAAAAATCAACAAAAGTATACAGAGTAACAGTAAATTTTAACTAGTTTTACAAAGGTTATAAGTAGGGTTTTTCATGAAGGATGCAAAAAACCTGTGAAGTTGGATCGCCCATTACAAAGTGAAAAAAAAAAAAGAAGAATGATAAAGGTTATAAGTACACAACAATAAATTAAGTACAATAAGCAAAGTACAGACACTTCAAATATCTATAAGACGGGAGAAAGTGAAATAGAAAAAATACTAATAAAGGGGGAAAAGAGAACAACAATGAAAGTATGAACGGAGCTGACCAGATCTGTCTTGCAGGCCTCTCAGCTCTTTTTCTCCTCAAATCCTTCAGGTTTAATTAGTATAATGATAGAAACTAGGATGTCGTTTACAGCACTGGTATCCACTGGCTCAGGGTTTATGGCGCTTGCTCTAATCAGTTCGACCCTCTGGGGCTCTGCCTGTTGTACTTTGTATACTTTACTTCAGAACAAAAGTGTGTTGGTGTAAAGGCTTCACGCTAATTTATAGAAGAGATAGACATCCATCATGATAATTAGATGGGAAGTGCCAATTGTGATATGAATTTTCACGGATGATTTGTAAAGCTTTTAAAGAAATTAGAAATGACAAGAGTTTACTTCATAGGAAGCTAAAATACTCCCCCCCCCCCCAAAAAAAAAAGCCTTTCAACAACAACACTCAAAAGAAATTGCTTGGTATTGCTTGATGAAATTTTTATTAGAAATTCTACAGGCGCTAAGGAATGCTGAGAAAATGCTTTGAGATCTGCCGAGGTATCTGCAGAGTACAGACTTTTGATTATGTCATTTTATTTTGCAAAGTCGGGAAGATTCAGGCAATAATCAATATTTTGTTCTGCTTCTCTTTTGTTTTCTAGCCCAAGGTGGACAAGGCGATGGTAGAGACAACCGTGATAATCGTGATAACCGTGATAATCGTGATAATCGTGATAATCGCGACAATCGTGATTTCCGCAACCGTGACGATCGTTTCCAAGATAGGCGCGGTGGAAACTCTTTTGGGGGCCCTCCTAACAACCAGGGCCCGCCTCCTCCAAGATTCCAGAACCAGGGCCCGCCTCAAGGACCGCCCCATATGAACCAGGGACCACCTCCTATGAACCAGGGACCGCCTCCTATGAACCAGGGACCGCCTCCCATGAACCAGGGACCGCCTCCCATGAACCAAGGACCGCCTCCCATGAACCAAGGACCTCCCATGAACCAGGGACCACCTCCGATGAACCAAGGACCGCCTCCGATGAACCAAGGACCTCCAATGAACCAAGGACCTCCTATGAACCAGGGACCGCCTCCGATGAATCAGGGACCGCCTCCGATGAATCAAGGACCGCCTCCGATGAATCAGGGACCGCCTCCAATGAATCAGGGACCGCCCCCTCCCATGAATCAAGGTCCTCCACCTATGAACCAGGTAAGAATGGAAGACATAATGAAAGATCTTGCCTGATTAATTGTTGATTCATATTGGACGACCTCTAAGAAAGTACATATCTCGGCCAATAACAATTTATGCATGTTGGATTCATTTTGTATCTACGTAAACAAAATCACTTCAATTAATGCTGACTAAATAAGTATTGTATAGCCCTCGCTTGGTATGCCCTAGACTAAAATCTCAAAAATCTATTTTTGTCTGAAAATTACAAATAATAAGTTATTTTCTCTGGTCCATTTGGTTTGAAATGGTTGGCCCAGCTTCAAAGGCAAGTGCGTTAGTGTCACCCTTGCTGTGTCGTCAACAATTATATCATAATTTTTATGATATTTTATGAGACAAGTTCGTTATTGATAAAAATCAGTATTTCATGGTATCATATAGAAGTTTGTGGTTATAAAGTGTTGTCAACAATATCAGAATTTGGGTGCCCAAGCCACTTACAAAGTCATGGAGTCGATCCAGACACATCAAAGGTTCATGTTATAATGATTGAATCTATGCATCTCCATGAACTCCAAAGAGTTTGTGATGTACTTGTGTGCCATACCCTGGTAGTGTTAATAAATTTATTTGATTGTGTTTCTATCGTACAGGGTCCACAAGGTCCCCCACGGCAAGGACCACACCCTCAAGGTGAGTCAAGCTAACGAGAGAGAGAGGTTCACCCAACATTTGCCTCCTCTAAAAGCTACCGAGAGGTTCATCCAACATGTGCTCCCTCTAAATTTATTGCAAGCTCTATTATATTATTATGGCATATAAATTGCAATTTTATGGATTAAGATCTTCCTCTACTGGTTTCAAAACTACTTATCTAACCGTGTGCAATATGTTTCCTACAATAATGTTTTATCTGAGCCCTTAAATGTTTATGCGGTGTGCACCAAGGATCTATCCTTGGTCCACTTTTAAAAAAAATATTTATTAATGATCTTCCAACTGTTCAAATAAGTTGAGATTGTTGATTGATTGCAAACGGCATATTATTTGTATACAAGCCCAGCTTTGGCAAGACATTACTCCACATTTGCCACTGTCCACCTTAGTGTAAATGGGTACGTGACATTTCTATAACGCAGTCTATCTAGAAATTCTAATCCGAGGCACATTAATTATTACCCGGCTTTAGCCTAGCTGCCATTTCAGCGCTCCAGCATTTCAAGGAATTAATTCCTGCTATGCCCAGCTACACATTTTCAATCCCTCATAGCAGTTCTGCAGTTTACCCCATAAATCAAACCCCTGTTGGAAATTCTGAATTCTTATTTTTAAATGTTGGAAGGTATGCATCATGTATGCTAAAAGCTTAGATTGCACTGATTGATTTGCTCATTTCCAGGTCCACCACCACCCCGAGGTATGCCTCCACCCAACCAGGGTCCCCCTCCAATGCAGGGACCGCCCCGCCCAGGGGGACCTCCACCGCGCGGCCCACCACCAGGGGTAAGTTGGTCACCCATCTTCCAATTGAAAAGGTTACTAGTCTGAATGAGTTACATTAGCATATGAAAGCCATGTTCATTAAGATTTAGTTTGAGAAAACATCTTTTATTTTCCTGTAATCAAAGGTTGTGATATAGTTGGTCCAACTAGATATTGACCCTAAAGTGGCCAAGTTCTCTCGGCTGGAAGGGGATGGAATCCACCCCTCCAGGTTTAACTCTTGGAATATCTGAAATAGCTCTTGTGATCTCAAAAAAGATCTGTGGTGCAAAAAAAGAAACCAATATTTAAAAAAAATGGCCAAAGATATCCTCATATCATACAGCAAATCCAGAAAGAGCTTCCGTCATCATATGAGTAATTTTCTTCCACTGCTTGACTCATATCACAGATGCCCCCTCCAGGCATGCAAGGACCTCCCCGCGGCCCACCACTTCCAGGGGGTCCTAGAGGCCCCCCTCCACCGGGCATGCGAGGACCACCGCCCCCCAACATGGATAAAGGACCCCCTCCAATGGGTGTAAGTTACAAACATAGTTGCACCTGTAACTTAGTGAAGTTGAAAGGGTTATTTTATTGTTATTTCTTATTTTTGTATGTCTTCATATTTATTTTTCATTTCATTTTTCATCTATTTGTTTAATATTAATTAATTAAACCTTAAAGCTATGAGAGACATACAGTCACTGGTGTGATATAATCTTCTTTTGTATATATAAAATTATATTCCATATACTAAGAATCTTGCGCTACGATTGTTCAAAAGTAAATCATGTGATGAAAGATAGGTCGTCCATCATGGATGGGAGAAGAAAAGATTGTTACACTGTGTTGTATACGTTGCGTATAAGTACATACGTAAGTACTGCATGTACTGTACTTATCGTACACCGTTTGCTAGATGTTAATTGATGACTTGTTCCTCTAAAATGACGGAAGAAGTTGAATGTTTCTGATGTGGAATATAAAGCAAATAATCACATTTTGGTTTCAGGTGATGGCAAACTATCACTCCCTCGGCGATCTAAATATATACGCTATCTTTCCGAAGCGAAACATCCAGATCGCCTCGGAAGTGATAGTTTGTCCCATCACCTTCACCAACGGTAATTATTTGCTTAATATAAGAAAAGAGATAGTTCCAGACTGATGTTTTTTGGGCACGCACCTTTCTCATTAAATGATTTTTTTTTTTACACTTGTTTGATGTGCAGCCACCAGGTGGACCTCCACGCATGCAGGGCCCTCCCCCACCCCACCCAGGTGGCCCGCCTCCACATCATGGTGGACCTCCCCTACCCCATCAAGGCCCACCTCAACATCACGGAGGCCCTCCCCCTCCCCATCAAGGCCCGCCTCCACGTGGACCCCATCCTGGACCCGCTCCTAGACCAGGTAAGAAACCTTTATCATACTGATAATACCTCAGCAGTAAGCAAGCCCAAAGTATTTGGTCCTTACTGTTCCAGACATTGTCAAGAATAAGGGAAAATAAACCAAAGAATGGCATTGCAATTGTCTTTTTCTTTATTTCATCTGATCCAATATCTAGTAGGGCTAACAACTTGATAGAACCATTGATACATTATAAACTTTGACGATGTTGGTCAATTTTGGTAGAAAAATTCTTCAGATGTGCTGCTGTATGATCATAAAACTAGTGTATTTTGTGTATTTGAAATCGTTGAAATGTTGAAAACAATTTTTCTGAAAAGGATAAAATCCCCCATGCTGATTCCCCCCCCCCTCCATGTGGCCCACCTTCTATGGCCCGCCAAGTATGAATAGATATCATACTGACAATTCCTGATCTGTGTAGAAAGAAAACTAGTGTATGTTATCTTCAATGAAAGTGAAGTTAATTATTTTGGAAATAAAATAACTGATCATCTTAGATTTCCATTTTGCTCTTTAAATGTCATACATTGTACCTTAGAATGAGATAAATTTTAAACACAAATTCATAAAAATTCTTCTTAAAAAGTCAAAAGGTGTACAGGCACTCAGGAGGGAAGTCTCAATACACCCTTGTGTGGAGGAGACTACTTCTGTTATCAGGCCATTTCCATCAATTTATACAATTTCCAGAGAGCAGTTGCTTCCTTTTGCTAAAAATGGTAGAGTTGGCGTGTGATAATCATGTTTCTATTTTGTTTTGCCTTGAGGAGGACCCCCACCACCTCACATGAGTGGTCCACCTCTCCCCATGCCAGGCCCAGGTGGACCTCCTCCAAACAGAGGCCCGCCTCCTCCCATGCAGGGACCACACCCTCCAATGCAAGGACCGCCTCCAAATCAAAACATGGTAAGAGTGTCACAGTAAATACAGCCAACAGTCAAACCTGCTTTCAGCCTTGTTCAGATATGACGCAGCCAAACCGCGTTGTTGTTTTTTCTTTTTCCTTAAAAACAAAAATACGATGTAAAGTGTAATACGCTTCTCAATTCTGTATTTTATAACACAGATCTCAGCGAATATGTGCAGGATCTTGTATACGATAATAACAATAATAATAACAATATTAATGATAATAGTGATAATGACAATAATAATAATATAGAGCGTATTTATAATGCGCAAAGTCCACCTGAATAATGTGCTCAAGGCGTAAAAGAAGGTATACAGGAAAGCAATTTCGCAAAGATGAGTTTGAGATTTGAGGGCATTAGTTATCATATCACCATCTAAATTTATGTCCATTTTGTTTTGATGCAGATGCAAGGACCTCCAAGAGGACCTCTTCCCCCGCAAGGAGTCCCTCCCCCAGGCCGGCCTCAAGTCTCTGGTCCTCCTCCAAACATGGGCCCGCCCCCAAACATGGGACCACCTCCAATGCAGGCTCCGCCCCAAAACATGGCACCTCCCCAAATGCAGGCTCCACCCCAAAACATGGCACCTCCCCCTCAAAACATGCAAGGACCTCCTCAAAACATGCAGGGACCTCCTCAAAACATGCAGGGACCTCCTCAAAACATGCAAGGACCTCCTCCTAATATGAACAGGCCTCCTCTCCCACACAACATGGGCGGCCATCCACCCCAAAGCATGAGTGGCCCTCCGCCCAATATGGGGGCTCCGCCTCTAAATATGGGAGGACCGCCTCCTGTGGCACCTGTTCCCCAGCAGCATCATGTACAGCAGACAATGCCCCAGCCTCAACAGGTGCAAGCTCCTGTTTCTGTAGCACCCCCAGCGCCCCATGTAAACCCCGCCTTCTTCACTGGTCAGCCGCAGGTACAACAGCAGCAGCCCCAGCAAGCACCACCCCAGCAAGACAGAACAGTAAGCCCAAATTTTAAAGTACTGTGGCATACACTTTTCTGGTTTTATACATGCAAAATTGCTCAATATTTAAGAAACTTGTTGTATGCGATAGTTTTACATTTTAGAATACTGTGGCATATTCCTCTCTGGTTTTATGTTTATTCATGCAAATATGGTAATTTTGGTTTATGGTTAATTTGCCCTCCTAAAATAAACAATCGCTTACATGTCTTTCAATAATCTGCTTGTAATTAGTAGTAAAATGAGCTGTATATATTTCATCTTGTAGATGTATGACCAGTCAAGGCAGCAGACATATCCTCAGCAAGAGTACAGAGCTCCATCAGAGCCAGACAGGTGAGTTTGCTTTTTATCCCTCCTACATATCGGGGTTTATTGCCACTTGGTCTAATAATCATTTTGTCTACTTGGTCATTTGGTCCAATTACCATTTAGCCTAGTAGTCATTTGGTCGAATCTACGATCAGTCTAATGCCCATTTTGTCTTCTATTTGTATGGTCTAATAATCGTTTGATGATTATCGATATTTGTTAATAAAGGATTATTAGAATTCATGGATAGCAGACAAAATGGGCTTTAGTCAAACTTATACAACTTCAAATCTTGAAGCTCCACTGCACTACTTATAGCTACTTGCGCCCTCTATATAGCAAACAATGCCTAATCGGTGCGTGTTGGTCCCCCATGATCCTCTTTTTCTTATGATGATTGAGAGGTGATTTGATAGTGACCTTGCAGGGAGGTCTAATCCCCCCTGGCCAAACTAGTACAGATGGGCTTTAAAAGAGCTCCCCAACAGAGAAGTATGTACACTGTCTCTCACTGTTTTGTGTATTGCCTGTTGAATTACTGGATTGCTCTTGCTATCGTTAAAAGAAAGAATCATTGATTTCAAACAAACTTTGTGTCATGTAGGCAACCATCTCCTGCCCCTCAGTTGGGCGAGGCCGAGTTTGAAGAGATCATGAACAGGAATCGTAACGTATCGTCTAGCGCCATCGCAAGGGCCGTCAACGATGCATCATCAGGTAGGGTTTTTTTTCTTTCTTTTTTTCTTTTTCTTTTAAAACTTTTATTTATCAAGTGATTCGTATATACATCATAACAATAATGATAAAAATCACTGCACAATAATTACAAAAGGTAAAATCATGAAAAATGTCAAAATATACTTTCTTTTCTACAGTGTATATCATAGGCTTATAATCAAAATACTTCAGTGCTTTCCTTCAATCTTCTTGTGTTTTGCAATGTAAAGTTCTATGTTTTTTGCATTACTGATAAAAGACGTTAGCCCACTTAAACTTGGATCATCAGGTATGTTATCTTTATTAATATGCTTAAATGAAGAGAACAAAATAATAATAATGATATTCCGCTTTTATAACGCGCTTAATACAAATGTTTCAAAGAGTCACAGAAGATTATTATACAGTAGGTTTGCGGATGCACCATGTGAGAGCAAGGGAGGGTTGAGGAGTCCTGAAAAGGACTCTCGGTAATCTTTCTTGAGGGTGTGTAGTCCTGAAAAGGACTGTTCGTGTAGTCTTGAAAAAGACTTTTGGTTATATTTCTTAGCTTTTAGTTCTAAGGAGAACTATAGCGCTTGGAGAGGATGGGTGGCGGGAGTGGCTCTATAATTAGTAACGTCTTGTGCGAGCCTTTCTGGAATTGAGGAAAAAGTACAGGAATGGGGAAAAAAGGAAAGAGATGTTAAACGAGTTTTTTTGTGAAATAATACAAATACAACAAGGGCCTTTTCAGTAAGGCTAGCGCATGAAGTTACCAAAAGCCTTCCTTGGTACTTAATACTTGCTTACCATGGAACCTATAGAGAACATCAAAAACTATTGTTTTTGTTTTATTCCATTGGTCTAGAATATGTAGATGAGAAATAGGCTACAAACTCTATGGAAAGGCCAAGAGATGCACAGTCATGGATGTCCTTATTTTTGTATTGAATAACATCACTGTACTAGTACAGCAAAAGAATTGATTACACATCTCTACGCGTGTATTCAATAAACTTGTCATCAGTAACCAGTGCGTATATCGTTGCCTCTCAACCTACATACAATACATGTATTACCACTCTTACTGTGCGTTATCATATTGTAATTAGAGAGGTTTTTTAACGGTTGGAAAGAATAATGTGCGGTCACATGTCCTCATTTGACCAGTTATATTGCCCACTTTCTTGAATCTGTTTGATGGACCCTCTGAAGTTGAAGTCAGGTGGGCGTTTCTCTGCATGTCACTAACTTTAGGAAAGGCATGCATCGTAGCGCATGCTAGAGTGTGCCCCTAAAGCTTTCAACAGATGAAGCCATATTAAACTGACTTATGATGATTTTATACATAGCAGTGTCACCATCAAAACATTCTATTCCAATGGTGACTACCCTCTTATGATTTCTCATTCAAGGTGCATTCACCAGTGCTATAGACACATTGGAGACAGCCATCTCACTGATCAAGAGGTCAAAGGTCGCTAACGATGACCGTTGCAAGCTTCTTATTAGCTCTCTTCAAGATTGTCTGCATGGAATCGAGACCAAGTCGTACGGGGGATCATCAGGATCAAGGTAAACACCATCAAGAAGAGAAAACATTTAATAAGCATTGCTGCTCCATACCCAGGAGAGGCATTGAAAAGTATTCTGTAAAACTGGAGACAACGCAGGAAGATGGAATGATCCCAACAAATATTAAAAAATTGCAAATGCATTAGCGCCAGACATTTATAGAAGATATGCTCTAGGCAAGAAATGATGAAGCCTTGATGACTTGGGAACTCAAATGAGTTATTGTGCAAATGTGTTGGTGCTGGTTTCAATTTACAAGGTTTTCTAAAAAACATTTTTGTGTTCCAACAACCAGACTATTATTTACTCTGTAAGGCTTAAACAAAAAAAGATGTTGTATTGCCATTTAGGTGCCAAAACATGGGTCGGTCGATCGGAAATCTCCTTTTTTTTTTCCCTCCCTTTTATATTTCTCAGTTTTGAATGCTTCAAATACTTTTTTTTTTTTAAACGGGGGGGAAAAAAAAAACTTTTTTAAAAAGCCGACCGTAGATTTCAAGACTTTTGGTCAGTCGCAAAGGGCAATACAACATCTGTTTTTTTTAGGCCTAATGATGGTCGATCTTGCATGGCAATTTTTTTCAATAAAACCCAATGGCTTTATGATTGTAATTATGTATTTTCTCCTGATTTGACGATATCTTTTCAGCAGCTCGCGGTCACGCAAGGACCGAGGATCACGAGAGCGTGACCCTGAGAACCGTCACAGGTCACGGGAATCCCGCAGCTCCAGGCATAAACGTGAACGATCTCGCAGTCGGGACAGAGAATACCGGGAGCGGAGCAGGGAGAGGGAGTACAGCGACCGGGAGCGTGGGGACCGTCATCGGGACCGAGATCGTGACCGTGATAGGGAGTACCGAAGACGTTAGTGCTCGCTACGAGAGGAGTCGTTAAAATTGTAAGTAAGCTGTCTTCTTGGAGATGTTTTCTGGCTGATGGCATTCAGGTCTTGGTTTGCTTCCGACTGCTCTGTCTGATCACTTCTCTTAATTATTTTATGAATGTGGGATTATTTCAAAAAGTTTGTTTTGGAAGCACCATCAAGGAAAGAGGAACTATGTTTAGAATTGGCTATATAATCACAATGCCATTACTGACACACTCATTTTGACTGTGTCTGAATTGCATGTCCTCCAAACTGACAGAATGTTATTATATAATGGCAGGAGTATTTTCTCAAATACAGATATATCTAAATGATATGTCTTAGGGAAAGGACACAACGGAAGGAAGTAAACCAATGCCCGTGGTAGCCCTATTTGATACCAGTCAACCAATCAACATTCCATGTCTAACTCTATCTTTCTATTTTTCAGACGTGAAAATAGGTAAGTTCCCCACTGACTCTTTGATATAATGAACTGTAATTGATAGAATTTGGAGATGTTGGTCCTCTCTTTGCAAGCTTTTCTTAAAGTTTCTAGCTAGGTGATGGCGTATCTCAATGGATGTGCCCATCACTTGGTGCCAGAGTTTTCCAAGGCAGTGATGAGTTCTTTGGGTAAGTTGAATTATATCTTTAAGATTTGTTTTTCTTGATGCTAATTTACTACTTTATTGGATGGGTCAGACAGGAGAGATACCCTTTGTCTCTGTGGGGAAATTCTGCGTTATTGGGGAAAAATATATATATAAATATTTATAACTAAAGTTTTCCTCATCCTTTCTTTAACAAATTATTCCTCATTTGATTGCAAGAAATTTATTAAAGATGTAATTCTTGTATCTAACCTTCATTTAGACCTAAAATGAGTTGAATCGCTGATAAACGATAGTGTTTTGTTTTTGTTTTCTTTAAATATTTCTCTTCTCTTTTGTTACCATAATCTTGCTGTCAATCTTATTCTTTTTTACTGTTTGTTCAACTTTCAATGTATTGTTATACGTACTTCTGTACCTTTATACATGAAGAACAGACCCTTTAAATATTCACAATCTTCATACTCCACAAATGAACGGTGTACAATAGATACAGAGCAATGTTAATGCTAAGCACATGCTTTGAAGAACAGCATAATTTCTTTAATTGATGAAATGTGTAGACTATTGTCAAGTTATCTTTAATAAGGTGTGTAAATATGAACCAATGTTCTATAATATAAGACATGAAAGCAATGTTTTGATCCTTTTTATAAGTTGAAAGATTGAAATTGTCAGAAATTATATTTTTTTATCTCTGAGTGGCAGTATTTATTGAAAAATTCTAACCATCTCATTTTCAAATTATATCTAGTAGTGTATGGTACTTGCAAATCATGCTTACAAAGTCATTCATGCTAATGTTATAGGGCTCTTTAATGTCTCTGTAATTTTTTTTTTTTTTTTTTTTTTTTTTGTCTTTGTGAGACGTGAGCTATTAGACCAATTAAAGAATTGTCATTCCGAGCTTCGGACTAAGTGATCACAGGATTATATGTTAATGAAGAAAAAGAAACAAAAATTATAGGTATTTGTATTCATCAATTATCAGCCAAAGTCTTAGGGTGATATCTATTAAATGTAAATGTAATAGTGGTTCAATCACTTGACTCTCAATCCAAGGGTTGAGGGTTTGAAACCCAGCCCGGTAGTACTGTCTTTTGGCAAGGCATTAATTCATATTGGCCACTCTCCACCCAGGTGTAAATGGTTCCTGGCGATTGATGAGGTAATAATAATATTTGCAGGGCCCTTAGGAAGTACAGCATTGATGCTGATGAGGCTTCCCTGGGTGAACAAAATTATTAGTATTATTGTGTGGGAGTATAATTAAATCATAAGTCAACTAAATTACATAGATTTTAAAAGATATGTACATGTATTTTAAAAGCTGTCATAAATTGCTTATTGGTAACTTTGCTTGGTTTTTTTTTGGTACAAGATACATCTGACATTTTGAACCTTATTAAACTTCATTAATTAAGCTATCATTATTTAAAGCTACCTAAGAAAATAAAACAATTACTTATATAATGCCAACATTCACAAAAGTTACTAATTATTTTATTACAAGATTAATATTGTACTAGTTACATAGTAGTAGTAGTAGTAGTAGTAAGAAATTCCCACAGAACCACTTAATCCACTTAAATAGTACAACATACATGTAATTAGGACTTTGAAATGAGCTTCACAAAATTGTGTACTCGATACTTGATTTTCAGATATTTTAAGTTAGTTGCCATACTTTTGCCTGGGTTGTGTGAATTATAAACAAGATTGTATTTTTTCTGAGAAGAAAGGGGTATGTGACTTGTGAAATTAATGATCTATCGTCAATCAATTTCAAGTTTATTTCCTCTTCATTATCAAAAGGTATCTATCATCCCTGACATTTATACATGTATATTCAGCAGTAAACAATTTTATTATATATTTATTTGACAACGTGAAACTAGTGACTCCCTATTGGGGCTCTTACATATAACTTCACATGTAGTTGTAATTATTTACCTTTTTTGTGCTCTTAACCGTTAACCGGTAAATGAGGTGTCAGTAATATTTAAACTAAAGATCTTTTCAATCTGATTGTTATCTTGTGAGTCTTTGATGTGGAAAAGAAGGTACTTTTTCCTTTTCTTTTTTTATAACTTCAAGTAATTAACATACATGTCAAGTAAATTGGTCATTGGGACCATTATACATACAAATTATACACACAGTTCCTTTAAATTATTTAGATATTTCTGTTATTATCTGTTTATTTTTTACATATTTTAAATTCACTTTTACATCTGACCATTATACATACAAATTATACACGCAGTTACTTATAAATTTACTAGATTAATTCTGTTTATTTTATCTGTTTATTTGTTTATATTTTAATTCACTTTTGCATCTGTACAATCCAGAAATGTTAATTAAAAAGAAGGGGGAACAGAACAAGACTAAAAAAAAGGAAACTATAAACATCAGGGGGGGGGGGGGGAAGAGTGAATGTGAAAACATGATGTTGTATCAATTTTATTTTGCATGCTTACTTACGTCTTATTACAATCAGATAATTTATAGTTTCATATGAAATACCACGTGTGTAGCAGTTTTGGCCATCTGGCGATTTAAATTTAATTAAATGTCTTATGAAGTTCAATTATAGCCTGAGAGATCATATTACATAAATCAATTTTAACGCTTTAATTCCTTTGTTTCGAAGCAAACATGTGTAAAAGACATTAATAACACTACATGTAGTAGATTAATGTATTGAAGGGGATAGACAAATTGGATTGCACTTCACCATTTACCTCTTAGACTTGTCATTTCTAAAATCTTGAGAAGTAATAGCTGTAAAATATTTTACAAATCTGTAAGGCTCAGTAGCAACAGTAATGAAGTTACTATTTAATTTCTTAAATCATAACAGAGACCTAAATTCAATTTATTATGTAAGGGGGTTACAATCAATTATTTAAAGGAAACTAACATTGCGGAAATGTTAATACTATGTGATACAGTATGATTAGGAGCATTGTTTGTGTGCAATATTGCATACATTTTAACTTTCTGAAGTGATAATTTTGTTTGATGTATGAAACTTGCTTTGGAAATGCTGAAATTTCATGTTTGAAATTTTTAATTTAAAATGACAGACTTTTATTTCATTATAAGTGAATTTTACATTTCCAACTTAAGGGATGTCCACTCTGATCTTAGATTAATTAGCATCAATGCAGAAATATCAGAGTAACAGTCTCAAGAAAATTTTCAAAATATCAAATAAAGATTAAGACTGTTGAGATTGGCCTTTGAAGATTTTAATAGAGAATCCAATTTGTGCATTGATCTTTGGAACTTAAAAACCAAAATAAATTTCTTCATTTTGTGATACTCCTGTTTTCTACTTTGAAACTACTGTAATATCAGGCTGGACACCCCCTTTCTTTGTTACTCCGAAAAATATCACATCCTTGTACTGTATAAGCTAGTATTTTTGGATGGGTTTGAATTTCCACCTGTTTTAGGGGTTTTCCCTGTAGAAGGAGTTTCCTTACCAAGTTTTGGGGGTTTGCAAGCATACATTGTACCTCCACTTTCTAATGTATGATGTACCCAAACATGTGTATGCGTATGGGCAGTGAATCGGCACAGTCATGCATGCATTGCACAAAACCAGTTTGTGTGTACTGATGTAAGTACGAGTAGCTTGTGGGACTTCGGAAAAGCAACGACTCGTGAAAATGTCTTTAGGCATGTACTATGCTAAAATATCTGTACTCGAAAATAATGGCTCACCGTAAACAGTATTTGATGTTTTATGAAGGCACAAATAAGAGGAAAATACTTTGATGTTCACTTTCTGTATTCTCTTGCTTTAATTATGAACAGGGGGGGGGGGGGGTCGAGCCCACCATAATCTTGATATTATTAGGTACAAAGCTATAATTTGTATTTCTTTCAAATTAGATTGCATTTAGATCGTGTGATGTTTGTTGAGCTTATTCCATAACCAACCTGTTAGTGTTCATGATAAAATTGGCAGTAAGAATTTTAGTCTAATTTCCATGGTGTTTTAAAAAGCAGCAGTAGCAAAATTATGAAAAAAACAAACTAGTAATTAATATAACTATATTTTCTTGTGAATTGGTTCGTATTTTAAATCCAAGACATTAGTTACTGTTTTGCAACTAGGGGGCTTTTCAGGCTATGAAAAAAATCTACCTTGTTGATCTTACGTGCATTCTTGTTATTTATTTTTCTTTTTTTTTAATTACTGTAATCACTGCTCCACATCCCTCGTTATTTTCTTGCCATTTTGTTTTTTTCCCCTTTGTTTATTCGATGTTGAACAAACACTCGTTTTCAAAATAACTTTAACACTAAACTACAGTGTTTCAGCTCATATTGCTTTGTTTATGGTGTAAGGGCTCTTGTTGGTTGGTTTTCTCTTCTTATTTACTTTTATTTATGGTTGAAACTAAGCCAAACTAAAATAATCATTAGACATACAGTGCATCCCAGAAGAAAAAAACAAAACCCCTCTAAAACAAACCAGTCTCTGAAAAAACTGAACCGTATTGAAAAAATTACAATGTATTGCTTTTCATAAAGTAGAAGCAATATACCTTCAAATGAAACTATGAATGTATTAATCTATTCTTGCCATTTTTCAAAACAACGTTGCTCAGTGAAACTTGTATGGATTAATGTCATCAATGTATCATTTTAAAGTATATTACTTCTATGTTATGAAAAGGGAGGAATCATAGAGCTTGTTCAGATTATCCGTTTGTTTTCTGGTTTCGTTTGTCCTTTTAGGAGACGCATTGATTATATTATTGATTATATTTGGTAAAAATCAGTATTCAGTTTTGAATGCTAAGAAATTCCTACAGTTTTAGTAGTGTTGAGTTGTGTTATTAACTTAAGGTTGGTATGAATATTTAAGGAACTGTCTGAAAGAAAGTTTCTCTTGTTTTTTCTCTTACATATATTTTATGTCCATGTTTCCTTCAATTAACGATTTGAATTTTAGAAACACATAGCAATCATTATGTCCTTGTATTCATATACATGCACCAATATTAGTATTGTTTACTTTATAAAGAAAAAATATCAGACTACATTTAAACTACTACAGTAATACTATTTAAACATAATTAAATATAACTTGAATATTACTATTAATCATGAGCAACATTACACTTAAAATGCTTATTAATTTTACAATATGTAAGTATGATGTCTAAAACAACATTGTGAGTTTGTGAAAAATATTCAAATACTTGAGTTATGCTTGTTTTCAGATGGTTTACACCACTGAGTCATGCAGAAATAACCCAGGAAAATAAGTTGCTAGTTCTTTGTCGTGAGGAAAAATATTCAATATGAAGTAAGAATTTGTCTTTATTTTGTCACAATTATTTTGCATTTTTAGTATGTCATTCAAAATTTGCACTGCATCAGTTACATCAATGACAGGAAAAAGTTCATGATTCCAGAGTTCTGATATCAAATCAAGCACTGTAGACATAGTGTAGTGAATTAATGGGGAAATCTTAAGCACATGTTTCTCAGTTTCAATGTCGTTCTAGGAGGAGCATGCATTCCTAGGTCCTTGCAGAGAAAACGGATTTATGTGAATTTTCCAGTGAAGGCTATTTCTAAAGAAAGTAAATATAATCAAAATGTCACTTAATCATCTCTTTGCCTTCATGATTAAAAAACCACTTGTCATTTAGAAGAATCTCCATTTTGAGGGTGTATTTACCATAATATTTGATAAAATCAATGATTTGTCAAGCTTAAAATGGTATACAGTGTGTATAGAACGGTATAGGTCCAATATAGGTTCCTTGGGGCACACCTTTTCTTGTTGCTTTCAATGGGTTGTAAGTCATTAAGCTATATTATGTTTCACTTTTTTTTTTTGGAAAAACTTTATTTCATATATAACTACATTGTACATGTTTTTCACAAAATTAGGATCTGTCTGAGACCGATTTGTTTTTTAAAATAGTGAAACTGTTGGTAATGTTGTATAAAATGGTGATACTTTTAAATTGTTTAAACTGGTGGTCAGTTGTGTTTAATTGGCCCTAAAATCATCCTTATTGTGTCTCCACTTGCAATTTAAAGGGGACTTCACGATCAATTACAATTTTTTATTAGGCAAGACCCTTATGACAATGTTAAACCGGAAACTTGTAGGGCATGAAACATTCGCTAATACTAGTAAACAAAAGCCTTTTTCAAAGCAAGAACTGCTGCAATTTCCAAAATTTTGCAAAAGATCATGATTGTATCAGTTCAGATTCATAATTTTGCAAATCTGAACATCTCATGAATCTAAGATAAGCAAACGCTTTGTGCATGTGGAAGTTCCTTGTTTTACTGTATTTCTTGTTGTAACCAGATATAGGCTAGATGTAATTCACATATTTGGGTCTTGTTTTTCTTTTGTTACAAAATGAAATTTATTCATTGGTATGATAAACACAATGTTGCATGCAATACAATCATAATAAGTCATTGTTGATGGTGGAAATATATCGCACATATAATTAACACAAGCAAATTTATTACTCGTTATACTCATTATTTGAAAACAACAATAACAAATTATACGTTAGCTATTAGTGTGATTTTGTTTTCAACAAATGTATGGTGATGAAACAATTTTTAAAAATCTCTTTACGAGCCTACATTTAAAATATACAGGCCCAAATTCACAAAGGACGTTTGTCGACAAACCTCCTTTGTTTCGAAAAACCTCCTTTTGTTATTTACAAACCTAAACCTTGGTTTGTCGACAAACCTCCTTTGTGAATTCGGGCCATAGTGTCTTGTCGATTGCACCAGGGAGTTGAGTAACTGAGAGTAATTTCTATGTGTAAAGAAATTTACCAAGGGCAAAAAATGGGGCAATTATCACTCAGCATTTCTTTCTTATTTCTTTTTTTCTTCTTTTGCTTGATTAGGAGCAATTAAATAAATGAGAGGTATTGCAAGTTATGATTTTAAAGGTATATGATTTAAAGCAATATACTTATGATTGATCAACTTATTCATAATGTGCGATGTTCTCTCTTCTTTCATTCACAGCTTCCAGGCATAAATTACTTTCTTTTATTCTGTTGTTGGTTGTTGTTGTTGATACATGTAACTAATGTTTCATGATGATACTTGCAATTAACCATATGAATGTCCAGTGGGATTTCTTGAAGAAATTAAACTTAAGTTTGTAGTCAAGTTTGTGACATGTTTTTGGCCTACCCAAGTATCCATCATTCTTCAAGCCATATAAATACGTTGTATGAGTGATGAATCAATTATAGAAACAAAATAATGACAATTTCAAAACCATTCACATTTTTACCTGTTCATAAGATTAAAATATCTCTTGTAATTTGCATTGAAAATCCACTGGACATTCAGTGATATTTATGAATTTTTATATTCTTGATACAATGTGTGTGATAAATGTGTTTTTTGGGGGGTTAAATTCCTTAACAAAGTTCCCTGATTGATTTTGATTTCTTTGTCTACTTATGAAATACTTGTATTCAAATTTTGTGGAAGAAATTTTTTGACTGGATAATGTCACTATAATTTCTTTAAATTATTATGTTGTTGTTGGATTGAATCGAAGGAGATTGGTTTTGTTGATCATAAATCATTATACCAAAAATAATCAAATGATTGATATTGTTTACAAATCTAATAGCAGATAATGGCTAGTTTCAGAGAAGAAATGGCTTTCATTGATAGCAGTTGTAATTTTTTTATTTTTTTAAACATTTTACTGAATGTTTTACTGAATTGCAATATTGTCAATGTTAAAAAAGAGTTTAAAAGAACAAATTCAAATTCATTGTTCTTTTGAAGAAGTCTCTGAAAATGAATTTCATTAGGAGGGGATTAAAGAAGATTGTAAAAGCTGACTTCTGAAAAGTTCTTGCTAGGGTGGGGTATAAATGCTGGATACTTATTAAAATGTGATTTTGTACATGTATGTTGTTATGTGTTGAAAAGGGCGGTTCCATTTGGGTTACCATAAATAGATCTCATATTGAGTTTGGTAATGTTATATTTATCTAAATTTCTATTTTTATAGTCATTCAAGAGAATATCAACTATTTCTACATGCTTGCCATACATTCTTGCTGTTTAAATCATTTATTATTTCCAATACTATTACAATTTTTAAAAATTTAAAGCTCTACAATGTCAAATGATCAGGAACTTAGCATTACATTTCATTGATTTCAATACTTGTGCAATATTTTCTTGGTTGAGGGCAAGATTGTGTCTAGGGCTCTACATATAAGTGTTGTTGTCTGTAATAGGTCGATATTGTCTTTAAAATCAAATTTGTGCAGTCGATCTTTGAAATGTACCAATTGATCAGGTTCTAATCCAACTCGTTTATATTATTGTAATATCTCCATGTGATAACTCGCCATATGCAGAAATGATAATTCACTTTTGTTAACTCCGCCATTTTCTCTCTTTTCCCCAATATTTGCCACCTTCTCTACTTTTGTTTTGGACTCTCTAGGTGTTCTTAGGTGTGTGTTCTGCCACCTAGCTTTGGCCAAGTAATCGCTTTTGTTACATAGCAGCCTGCTGTATAAATACTGATGGTCACGACATGTAGGGATTAACTGTAGAAACATTTTTGGGACCTAAAACTGATGTTTAAAAGCAGGTGAAAGCTTTGATTATGACTGTAAATAAGAACAGGGAGGGTTTTTGTTTTGTATGATCTTCAGGTCAGACATTCAAGTACAGGTAAAAGTTAGCCATTTGGTGACAAATCAAAGAATTGATGGAAAATCTAAAGGGTTTCACATGACATCTGGAGGAACGCCACTGAGCGCTTTGCATCGTGGGACATGAATCTTCAGGAGTTCAAGCTTCAAGGTTTTTGGACATCATCATCATCATCATCATCATCTTCTCTGCTGGCTTCACCAGTTCACCAGCAAGAATCAACTCGCCATCTCAAGCAAGTGCATCATAGCATCATCCAGCGCCCAGCGGAGCGTGTCATCAACAGCGCTGCACGCCCAACAAACCTTCAAGTCAAGTCTACAAGAAGCTTGGAGCACCATTGCAAACCCCTTGCAGCCTCACCTCTACACCATGACATACAAGTCCTCAACTCCAAACTGCTGACGGAGGCAAGTTATTTGTATGTGTCTTTGTGTCCAATTGTACTTTTGAAATTTGACAATGTAGTACTTACATAATTCTAACTGTTGTTGACAGAGGCCCCCTTGGCACACCCAAACTCTGCCCTCATTCCACTCTAAGGTAATCTATGTGGATTCAAGCAATTGAACTTTGAAATGTAAATACCAAGTCAGTTTTTTTTTTCTATGATTAGTTTTCTCTCTGTTGCTGTAAAACTGCTTCATCAGCATACTAGTGTTATTGATTTTAAGAGGAACCTTTGATCCTACTCTACCTGTTAAAGAGATTGATACCGGGGTCCACCACAGTCACCCGCTGGCGCCATTGGCCATATCTTGTAGAGCATAACATGTTGAATTGGATGACAGGTTTTTCTTGTGAGATGAAAAGCCTATGTGATGTTTTCAGTAAACATTGAACATGCCTGTGTTATTCCATAATCCATATTCAGCCTGGCATTGCATCTAGTCAGAGCTTTTGTCCCCAATGACCTACATTGTAGAGTGAAACCCATGCTAGTTGCGTTAGAGAGAACCAGTTTGGAGCAGATTGGGTTCAATATTGACCTTGTTTCTTTTCTGCTCCTTTCAACTGTAAACAGTGATCTATCAGAGGAACCCATAATAACCCATGTTTGCATTCTAATGGCCTCAACTTATTACCATCGAGTCAATCAATATTGGAATTGCACTTTATTACAAATGCTAGTCCTGTAAAATGTTATTTTGATTTCTAAATCTCACCATTTCAATTTCTGAATTGTGATACTAGCATTAATTATATTACACACTCACTTGAATGTAAAATGTTTTTAATAGTTTTTTGTGATGTCTTCATTGTCGCTGATGATTTACTTGTCCGTCAATATTTTTACTAGATGTATACAATTTGGCACTAAATGTAAGTTGGTAATCTACAAAGCATAACTTCTTTTTACAAAACTTATTTACAAAACGCTTGTAACCTGCATTTGTTCATTATCTTAGAAGGAGCACTGTATAAGAGGAAGATGTAAATATTGCATTCTCTTTCACTTCTCTCCATTCTAAACTCACTTCTTAATACATTTGTATGATCTGTTTCTTCTCTTGTTTCTATTTCCTCTCTGTGTCCTTATTTTCTGTATATCTCTGTTTTCTTGGATGGATTTTTCTATATCTTACTGAGCATTTGGAGCTAGTAGTTGTATCCAAATAATTTTTCAAGCTTTAGTTGGGAAAACATGAATCATTTTGCTGCTTGATGAATGTATAACAATGTTGTAAAGTGGATATAAATGTTCTTTATAATGTCACCCTAACCACACTCTCACTCTCTTTTTCCCTTCTCTTTAGCAGGATCCTGAGCAACCTAGCTTGCTTATGTTCACATAAATGAGACCTGGCAATCAATTTCCCAGCTCTCTAACTTTTCTCATTTTCAAATAATGTATATGGAAGCCGTCATAGATACTTTCCTTTAAAAAAATGAAAATATTGGATAAGGTTAATCATGCTAATCGTTTTTTTTTTCTTTAAAAAAAAAATGGTTATGTTTGATGAAACTTCGACATAACTAAACTACTCCTAGACACTTCAGATTTTGATATACATTTTCAAGAAAACAAATTGTAGGTTACAAAAGGAAATGAAGATTTCAGTTTAAAATAACCCCCCAAAATTACCCAGGCCATACATTTTTTGTATCAGTTTTGTATTGATGATAATCAACAAATAAATTCCCTTCATTCTCAAATTATCGACTCCATTTAATGTTTCCAATTACTAAGTATTAAATGTATCTTGTTATTTTTATAAAGTCATTTGGCTGTATTGAATAAATGTTTCACTTTTATCCTAAATCTCAATATTCTGTGTGTTTCTTGTCAACTTGTAAACACACCAGTGGAAGTAGAAGTGAACAGATAGAAGAGAGATTTCAGAAAAGTTGACAGCAGTTAATGTAAAAGTAACTTTGTTATAGCAGGTACCTCGTTATATCAGAGCTCTTTATAATCAGGTTCCACTGTATGAAGTATGCCAATGGATTAGGAGAAATGGACAGATGCAAGAGAGAGTCGTGCAGAGAAATTGAAAGCAGTTTATGTGAAAGATGGTTGTAAGACACTTGCTCCTGCGACAATCGCTCCACGGCAATTTCCTACACTACACCCAAAATCCTATCTTCAATGTACATATACATGTACTTAACCCTTACCTAAATACCCTATTGGAACTTGAACCCTAGACCTACATCTTTGATGAAATAAAGCCTGAAGCTATTGTCTGCAGAGCATTTGTAGTATGAGCTAAATACCTCGGTCACACCGCGAGAACGACTCCAGACCGACCAGTGTTTGGCAATGGGAGGTGTAGGTCTCATTGGTGCGATTGCGGTGCAGTGGAACCTCCTTATAACAAGGTCTTTGGGACCATTGAAATGACCTTGTTTTAATTAGAGTAAAGAAACAAAGGGGTATAAAGAGCTTGGACCAGCAAAATCACTTCGTTATAACAGAGCTTTTTATAATGAGGTTCCACTGTATAGAGTTTGCCAATGGTTTAGGAGAAGTGGACAGATGCAAGAGAGAGTCGTGAAGAGAAATTGAAAGTGGTTTATGCGAAAGAATGTTGTAAGACACTTCCGCCTGCAACAATCTCCCAGCGGCATTGTCATTAACTGAATTATATTATTTATTCGACAAAACAAAAGAAAACCATTGAATACAAAACAAGAGTACATTTGGAATAGAGTTGCATGGATGCCGGGAAAATTCCCTTGAACCCTAGACCCAACCCCTCTACTTATACATATATACCTTTGCCAAAATAAAAATGGGAACTATTGTCGGCAGAGCATATGTCGAATCACCATGAAATATGCCAAAAGATTTGGAAATTGAAGATGAGAGAATGATTCCTAGAGAGTGGAGATAGATAGAATGGAAAGTTGTTTATTATGAGTGGATGTAGGAGAGATACATTTATGTTGAACATTGTTGCACCCACCCCCTTTTCTCCTCTCTCTCTCTCTCTTTCTCTCTCTCTCTGTCCCTTTGACAGACTGAATATGAACATGATGAAAGAACAGTAATTTTGTATGATTCGGTGTATAACAAAATGCAAGACAAACTTTGTAAAAGGAACGTGCAGTGAAAGGCAATTTTAGTACGTCTCTTGGATCATATTGCATGTAAATAATTTGCTGCTATAACAAATTTTCTATCGGGCCGATTGGTCCCCCCCCCCCCCCCCCCCTCTTCACAATATACTGCTAGATATGACACACCCTTTGGCAAGCTTTTCAGCTGTCAAACCTTGAACGCTTAACATTTTAATCATTGGTACAGACATGGAGATGGTGGGGAACGGACCCGTCAAGCTAGGGATAGGGGATGGAAGGAGGATGTACAATGTATACTCTTGTCACGATACCCCCCCCCCCCCCCTCATAGTGCTCATTAGTCCCCACCCCGCTGATTCGCTGTTAAATATTTTCTTACGAATTGGGCGCCCTCGCCGCCAGCACGATCCGCCCCCGAAGGACAGTGCCACTGAGGGGTTGGGTTGGGGAGTCTTACAAAAAGATTTTCCCCCAAATCAGCATACAAATTTTGGCAATATCAATACAGCCTTGTACATCACCCATCAACATTTGTGAACACCACACGAGTTTTCCGTGAGATATATATCGTAAATCGTAATATATTGGGCTTGATGTGATTTATCGAAAGCCTTTGCAATCTTTAAAAAAAAAAGATATACTAATATGCATTTACCAACAAACCTCTCTATAGCGACCGCCCAAGGGAAATACAAAAAGTGGTACTCGGTGGAAGAATATCTTTGCAAACACAATTCATCCTGACGACATATCTATCAAAAGGGTCAAGCACTTTACTCAATGGAAAAGGAAGAGATGGGGTGGAGGCAAAGTGCCTACCCACCCCCCCCCCCCTCCCTCCCACACACACACACACACACACACACACACACACACGCACACACGCACACACACAGACACACACTCTTTTTGAAGTACCCAAAAGTGCCCCTTTGAGAAGAAAGCAGAAAAATCAAAGGAGAAGAATGGTGAAGGTTTTGATGAAATCGAACACCCCCCCCCCCCCAAAAAAAAAGGTACGAATTAATTTAAAGGTACTATGTCCCATTTGCAGGCAAAAAAAATGAAAAGGTTAAATTCCAACGGCATTTGAAAGATATTTATTTAGAACTTCCCTAAAAAAGGTGGGGCTTGAAAATGTCTTCAAGTGGGAAAATAACGACTATTAGTTGTCAAATCGACTTAGGAGCTATAGAGCCAATAAGTAATAGTCTTGATTTTCAGACCATTGTACCGAATGGTCATACGTTTAAAGGGATAGTCCACCCCAGGATTTTCTTTAGCTGACGATATAGACCTAATAATACCATGAAGAATGATACAAGTCTCATTAAAATCCATGATCACATAACGAAGATATATCGACTTTTTTATCGAAAATCAGCCGCCCCCCAAATGCAAATGCGTTACATGGGCATGAAACGATTGTGACGTATGTTGCGAGCTGCCTCCTTATTTCGGAGACATTCACTTTCGCTTTCACTTTCATTCATGATTCGTCGTGTCAGTGCGATAACAGTGTACCGCGAGCGAAAGTGAATGTCTGCGAAATAAGAAGGCAGCTCGCAACATACGTCACAATTTCGATACTATCGGTTATTTTTTGGCGATCGTTTTTTGCCCATGTAACGCATTTGCATTTGGGGGGCGGCTGATTTTCGATAAAAAAGTCGATATATCTTCGTTATGTGATCATGGATTTTAATGAGACTTGTATCATTCTTCATGGTATTATTAGGTCTATATCGTCAGCTAAAAAAAATCCTGGGGTGGACTTTCCCTTTAATGCTGCGCAAAGATTCAATCAGTTTAATTTTGGCCATCACAAGAAATGGGTTATTGATGTAGACAAAATAATGCTCATGTACCCTTTTCAGCTCATTTTATGTATGTTATTACCAAAGAAGAAGAAAAGCCAGTCAGTCACTCAATAGTGTCTGACAGTGAAGTCTAGCGAGTTAACGGGTTTCCTTGCATAATTTGAATATTAGGACACTGCTAACGTTTAAATTTCACAGATAGGACATACATGACATATTCAGAATTCCTGCAAAATTCCACAGAATTTGAGGTTGGCTGCAAAAGGTACCAGGCGCGGATCCAGGATTTCTTAGGGGGGGGGGGGCCCAAATTTGAAATTATGCGAGGAAAATATTGGTACGTAATGGTGACCAGCAGTGACGTAATGCGGGGGGGGGGGTCAGTGCAGGGAGGGGCGAGTTCCCCCCCCCCCCTCCTCCGCGAACGCGGAAGTTTTGACGTTTCATTAAATTATTAGAGAAAGAAGACGATTCGTTGTACCGTTCTCAAAAATAATTCTCGTCTGATTTTATTTTTTCCCCTCCCGCGCAAAGCGCGGAAAATTTTACGATTTATTAAATTATTACGATTCTTTGGAGAGCTCTCGACACTTAATCCACGTCTGAATTCAGGTTCCCCCCCCCCCTCCCGCGCTTCGCGCGGAAGCTTTTTAAGTTTCCTTTAATCATTAGAGAAAGAAGACGATTCGTTGTACCGTTTTCGACACTAATCCTCGTCTGAAATCAGTTTCCCCCCTTCCGCGTGAAGCGTGGAAGTTTTTACGATTCATTAAATCATTAGAGAAAGAAGACGATTCGTTATACCGTTCTCGAAAATAATCCTCGTCGGAATTTAGTTCCCCCTACATCCCGCGCGAAGCGCGGAAGGTACCATTAAATCATTAAAGATTCGTATTACCGTTCTCGCCTCTGAATCCTCGTCTGAATTCAGGCCCCCCCCCCCCCCATCCCGCGCTTTGCGCGGAAGCTTTGACGTTTCACAAGAAAATGTTACGATTTATTAAATTATTACGATTCTTTGGAGAGCTCTCGACTCTTAATCCTCGTCTGAATTCAGGTTCCCCCCCCCCCCTCTCGCGCGAAGCGCGGAAGCTTTTACGTTTCATTAAATCATTAGAGAAAGAACACGATTCGTTGTACAGTTCTCGACTCTTAATCCTCGTCCGAATACAGGTCCCCCCTCCCCTTCCCGCGCGAAGCGCGGAAGCTTTAAAGTTTTATAATGTTATGAGAGAAAGAAGACGATTGGCTGTACAGTTCTCGACTCTTAATCCTCGTCTGAATTCAGTTCCCCCCCCTCCCGCGCTAAGCGCGGAAGCTTTTACCTTTCAATAAATCATTCGAAAGAAGACGATTCGTTGTACAGTTCTCGACTCTTAATCCTCGTCCGAATTCAGGTCCCCCCTCCCCTTCCCGCGCGAAGCGCGGAAGCTTTAAAGTTTTATAATGTTATGAGAGAAAGAAGACGATTGGCTGTACAGTTCTCGACTCTTAATCCTCGTCTGAATTCAGGTTCCCCCCTGCCGCGCGAAGCGCTGAAGTTTTTAATTTTCATTAAGTCATTAGAGAAAGAAGACGAATGTTGTACCGTTCTCGAAAATAATCCTCGTCGGAATTTAGTTTCCCCTCCATCCCGCGCGAAGCTTTTACGTTTCATTAAATCATTAAAGATTCGTATTACCGTTCTCGCCTCTGAATCCTCGTCTGAATTCAGGTTCCCCACTCACGCGCTTCGCGCGGAAGCTTTGACGTTTTCACAAGATTATGAGAGAAAGAAGACGATTCGCTGTATCGTTCTCTATACTCTTAATCCTTTTTTCAAAGGTGCTCTTTGTTTGCTCCTTTTTCTTCCTACGTCCTCTTCCGATTTGGGGGACCCCCCCCCCCCCCCTGGCTACGCGCCTGCGGTCAGATAAACACATTTTGATACCTTGTCCGACCCCGCAAGCTAAGGGGTTTAATGCAATAAATTGCGGTCAGATAAGCATTCAGGGGCCCGCCTTAGGGCCCCTGGTGGGTCGAGGCGGCTGAGCCGGCCCCGGAAGCTCAGGGGTTTTAGGCGTTTAATTAAGGTCAGATGAGCATTTTTTTGTATACCTTATCATTTTATGACACTGGCAGGTCACTATTTGGCGTGGGTTCCAGGGGGCGGAGCCCCGAAAAATCAGGGGTTTTAGGCATTACATTACCGTCAGATGAGCATCTAAGGGCCCGTCGTAGGGTCCTAGGAGAAATCCAGGGGCAGAGCCCCCGGGAGCTTAGGGGTTTTAGGCATTTAATCACGGTCAGATGAGCATATTTAGATGCCTCATTAATTTTTAACACTGGCAGTTAACTATTCTTTCTTTCTTGCTCTCATTCTATTTTATTTCTCTTTAATATACTTTTTCAAAAAAGTGGGGGGGGGGGGGGAGGGAGCTCGAGGCTCCCAATCCCCGCCCCACCTCGGGCCTGACATGTAGGAATCTCAAGAATCATATTTCTTGCCTGGCTGTAAATTTAGTAATTTGTCATTCTCCAACAAACACATATTAACAAACGTATTTACTAAAAAGTAAGGAAAAATCTCGGAAATTATGTCATTTCTTTCCCTTTCCTTCCTTCTCTCTTATTTATTTGATTGGGGGGGGGGGGTCAGCAGCCTGGGAGGCAAGGCCCTTTCGGCCCCCCGATCTCCCTTCTTTTCCTTTCTTCTCGGCCCCCCCCCCCCCTCCCCCCTGGATCCGCGCCTGAAAGGTACGTAGTACCTTTAAGATTTAATTACGATGGGCTCTTCGTCTCGGTGATGTACGGTGGCGGAAAACTTTCCCATTTTTTCAAACACACAAAGCGACTCAAATGTCAATCTTTCAAGAGTAGTGTATGACCCAGGTTGATCCTTTCTCTTTAGAGGACCTCTAATAATATATTATAATGATATATTTTGAGTAGTGCCCTAAGGGAGAAGGTAGTAAGGGGTTAGTGAGCATAATTTTTGTATTGGGCCCTCGTAAATTTCAAAAATTGCACCCACCCCCTCCCCCTTGAGCGCCAGGGGGGGGGGGCATCTAAAAAGAAAGGTAAAATTGACGTGTTTTTACACGTTTTACCCCTAGATCCGCCACAGCATTCACCATTCGGTTTATCTTATTTGTCTGCTTTCATACAAATGAAACCACAGTGTACTCGAATTGCACTTCAAACGGTGAAATAATGAATGTCATTACGTGTATGTTGCTAGTAATTAAGGGCGATAACGAATCATGTTCATATGTTGATGACAGATACCAGGATTGTATGAATGTGAATTTATCAAGATACAATCATATCATTTGATTGACACCTAAACCAAAGTCGAGGATAAATTATCAACGGAAGGCGTGCCGCTTGTGACCTTGTTTGTTCGGCCAATATCGCTCTTAAATATGTGTGCTGATCTTGCAAAAAGAATCAAAGTATTATATTGATAAATGTTTCGTAGAGCTCACATTTGTGCTAAATGATGATTTTTTTTGTTGTAATAGTCCCCTTATCTGAATTTGTTAACTTGATGACACAATATTAATCCTATTAATTGTCTTACTTGGGCACTAAAGTCTTGGTAGCTTGCCAGTATGCTTTGACGATCCAGTAGCGGTTCTATATAGAGAGGGCTTGAGGAGGGGTTCGAGACCCCCTCCCATAAAGAAGGAAACAAATTGCGAGGCAAATGCAAGAACCCCAAGCAGCCGCCAAATCCCCCTCCATATGTATATTATATAATATATTTATAAAATACATTTATATATATATATATTATCATTCTGGCGTCGTCACTCCCCTTTCAAAATCAATCGACACCCGAGTATCTCTAAATGTCGATTTGGGGGCGGCATAACCACATGTGCCCCATCTTTCGTTTTCCAATTTTCGACCAAAAACGTATTTTTAAGAAATACTTTTAAGTACATGTAATTTCAAACAATCTCACAATTTTGTTAACTTTGTCGAGAGTTTGATTTTAACAAAAGGGCGATATCTGACAACCCTTTTTGTGTAACTTTTTTCTACCCAGAATATAGCTCCATTTCTCGATACACACCCGATTATCTCGGTCTTAGAAAAAAACATACACCATCCCTGGGGCGTAGCATACACTCAAAATAAAAAGCTGGACTTTGAAATCTGTCCCCCCGGACTTGGCTGAAACCTTAAATAATAACAAGAAACACGAGAGTGCAAAGCAGATCATATTTTGTTTGTCTTGGCAGAAGGCCTACAATGCAACGTTCTTTTTGTTATTATATTCTTTCAAATATCTCCTTAAGGAGTTCATGAGAGTAGCGCTCTCCAGCTTTCCTTTTCTTTCATCTTGAAATCAAGGTAAACTATTAAACATTCTTTTTAACAACAATATTTCAGGTCATTCGTATTCAAAATAAATTTACGGGTATTGATTGTCTTTTATGAGATAATGAGAGTTTATTATATCCAGTTAGTACTGGTTTGATCAAAGAACTTATTAATCACAGACTTTCACATAATCACATTATGTGTAGAGTAGAATTATTGGGTAGAAGAATTAGCCCTATTCACAATCGGGTAGTGGACACCTGAGCTATAATTGAAAAATGAGTTGGATGATTGTTATTCCTTTGTTTCACTTGACTGCTAAGAAAGCATATGCATGTTTGAACTGAATTAAGCAACTAGGGGACCGGTGTTCTCGAACGGAAAGTTTGATTACATGCAATGTTGATATGAACCCGATGACGCTCATTCAAACTTTTAAAAAGTGTGTTGGTTTCGTACAATAAACAGTTTGCAATTGGAATATGTAATTCTTACGAAGCAGTTTTATTTCGATGAGTACATCAGTGATTACATTCGATAATGCATATTTGTCTGTTTTTGCCTTTGTAATTATTTTTTGTTCTTATTTCCCTTGTGAAACATGTTTAATTTGTGCTGTCGTATTCAAGATTGGTATATCTGAAGTAAGTTTAATTCATTGCTATCTAGAAACGACGCTTAACTTGTTTTATTTTGTAGCTGAAAATTACATAAATAGTTCACTGATTATGAAATCATAACTTGCAAGAATAATGGTCTCGGGTGTAAAAATTGAGAAAAGCAGGCAGCATTTTTTGTTTAAATATATAGGTCTATGCATAGTAAAAACAGGTACATGTTTGTGACGAAATTACTATTGAGAGGAAACGTCTCATGGCAATATCCATCTTCTTATTCTTTGTTCAATTGCTGAGAACGGAATGCTTTACACTTTATTCTCTTGAGTTTTTCGCTTTCTCTAAATAGAGTATTTTGAAAGCTATTTTGAAAGCTATTTCCATTCAACATGCAATATTAAACGCAATCATGTGTATTGAACGCGCATATTTTACTCTTCATCTTAACCGGGAATCCCGTCTGGTGATATATTATTTTGGTTTGGTTTGGTTTGTTTGTTTGTTTTTTTTTTTTTTTTTTTTTTGGGGGGGGGGGTGGAATTTTTTCGAAAATATCCATGAATAATTAATGATACAAACCCACAAACGTGCCCCAGTTAAATCGAATGGCGAAGTGGGGCGGGAGGGGTAAAAAAAAGAAAGAAAAAGTATAGAGTGTATGAAAGGTGAAAATATACGACCCCTATATGAACATCTCCTCACTCGATTGCCCTGTTCTTACAATCCATGTAATCTATTTAGTGAATCCTCAGAGCTCCCTCCCCCTGATATCATTGCCCCCTCATTGAATGGTGTCATACTACCCCAATACATAATTATCTGCATTACTATTTTTTTTTTTTAATTAACAAAAAAGTAGGAGAACTGTATCTTAGATGAAAAATACTTGAATGACTAATTATCAACTTTTTTCCTGTATTGCATGGGGCGCAATAATTATTGCTTAGATTCATGGATTATTATTATTTCTAGTGTATTATGTAGTGCAGGGCGAGTTCAGGACAACGGGGGGGGGGGGGGGAGCTCCAAACCATTTCAGGTTCTCGTAAGTGCGAAATATCCCTAAGGGAAAAAAGAGGGAAGAAACAGCAAAAGGTTTTCCTTTTTTTGTACATTGTCGCCATTTTCATTTCTTTTTGTATCTCCTTCTATTTCCCACTTTATGATAGAAGTTGAAAATGGCCTACATGTTGGGCTAGTATGCCCCCAACGGGTGAGTGTAGGCTACGTACATATCGCAATGAAAGCGATGGCACAATACGGATCTCATGCGTGGTGTGGTGGGGGGGGGGGGGGGGATGGGCGGTGCACAAAATCTTGATGCAAGAGGACGAGACTTTCGAGAGGGCCTGAGGCATACGAATGGGATCGTTTCTATTTCATTATCAAGTTGCCTCTCCTTCCATATTTCCAACTTATGTTCCTTTAATTTCTTTAATTTCTTTTGTCTGTCATTCTTTCACTTTTTCCTCGTTGTCCCCTATTTCCCTTTCGTCGCCCATCAATTAGCGAAGCTAGCATATATCAGTCCTCTGCACCTATGTCCACCTCATTATGTACAGTTACTTTAATTTACAAGGAAGTATTTAACTAGACCCGTGATTGGTGAATGGTCATCGGAATCGTTTTAAGTACAAGTTCGCCGACCTTCAATAAATTGAAACACGTGTTAAATCAAACACACCGATTTCCGATGGGTTGTCTATCAAATTGATTGTACTATTTAAAAAAAAGTATCTTGATACGCTGCCCAGGGCGGTTTAAGTTTGTGAGACAACAAAGAATTTGGGAGAGGTTATGATCTGAGGAAAATTATAGTTTTAGAAACATTGAATGCAGAAGGTAAAAGCTATAAACCATGAATTAAGCAGTATACTACCGTCTGTTTTTGTTTGTCTTTATAGTTCCATGGCAGACCCCACGATAGGCTTTTTATATGATATAACCCGGTAAAATGACGTAGCGTAAGGCAAACCAGGGGGGGGGGGGGAGGGGGGCACTTGAGCGATTGGGAGGGGGTGGGGGCACTGGTCTAACACGGAAAATGAAATGCGAATTTAGAAGGCTTCTGATTATGGAAGGGTAAGATTCATAGTCCATGCGTCTTCTTTCACTTTCTCTCTCTCCCTCTCTCTCTCTCTCTCTATCTCTCTCTCTCTCCCCCTCTCTCTCTCTCTTTATCTCTCTCTCTCTCTTTCCCTCTCTCCCTCCCTCTCCCTCTCTTTTTTTTCACACGTTTCCAAGTTGAATTTCCATAATGAATTTTGTTCGATATGATAAACGCTAATCTATTTTGTTTAAAGCACAGAGGCGTTCTCACCCGGCCCCCTCCCTGCCTTCAAGGTTAAACAATGTGTGAGTGTGTGACAGTATTACAGTACAATAAATTGTGTAATTAGCACTAAAATTGCTGATAATACAAATGCTGGATATCTCTATCCCAATACAGGGCAAGTTCAATTATAACAGTTTTTTATCGCTTATCATATGTGCATTGTATTGGAATACGTGGACAAGAATTATAATTACATGCGGGTGTACTTTTGGTTAAGTAGGGCCATTCCACGTCATATTTACAGAGTATATAACGTTGTATATTGAGGGTAAATAGATATTTTATAATGAAATATTGTGGTGTTTGAATTCACTCTGATGTGAGCCTTTCTATTGTTCAAATTCCATTTTTTTTAATTGGATAAGTACAGTAAACCTCAAGACTAACAAGATAAACGTATTAATTGGATACTATTTTATTCGTCAAATAATTATATGTAAAGGTCTATAATTGTATATTTAAAACATAAGATAACTGCAAGCAATTCGAAAATTCAACGAAGAAGTATTTTGCTCATTCAAAAAGAAATACTAGATTTTTTTTCCCGAGTAACTATCGTCATGTAGGGTTACCAATTCCCTGATCTAGTTTGTAATGTTTTGGTATTAATCCGAAAATTGCGTGGAGAATTCGATTGCCTTGATGTTGCATCCTGAATTGAGTTTTTAGGCAGACAACAACTGAAGGATAATGCAAAATGCACTTCATTTAGACTGTACTAAAAGTTAATCTTGAGCTGTGGTATGGGAATCGTATGTCGAGAGAACATGGCTATAATTTATTCTGCATTGTTTATCCTGCAGTAGATTGATTGTTTGAACTACTAAAATAAAAACTAAATCACAACAATTTGCTGGAAATCATCTACAATAAAAACGACAACTATCATTTGCACATAGTGACCTGCGTTAAGCACATGGTATCGGGCCTACTTACCTGGATTTCCTTAACTTGCTATATATGCTCATTACTCAGCCCCTATACATTTTCCACCGAAATCGTTTGGGCAAAATCTTTTGGCACATGTCATTTATTTGTAATCTTGAACATTCAGTGTAACTTATTTTCTATCATTACCAGAACTCAAGTTTATCTTTAATGCAAAGGTAGCTAGGTATTGCCAACATTGCTATCACTGTTGTAATGTATTTTCGAGTGGAGAATCCAGCAGTCAGCGGATTAATACCTCTAATTTTGATTTAGAAATTATGAATTCATTTTGTAGAACCATGCTCTTAATCATGGATTCAACTTAACTCAACCGAAAGCGAGGAGTATGAGCTTGCATTCACTTTTTTTTTCAAGCGGCGTAATTATTTCACGGTGTCTATTTTATTAGTAGTATTATTACTTTAAAGGTACTATGTCCCATTTGCAGGCCAAAAAAAATGAAAAGTTAAATTCCAACTGCATTTGAAAGATAATACTAATTTAGAACTTCCCTAAAAAAGTTGGGGCTTGAAAATGTCTTCAAGTGGGAAAATAACGACTATTAGTTGTCAAATCGACTTTAGGGCTATAGAGCCCAAAAGTAATAGTCTTGATTTTCAGACAATTGTACCGAATGGTCATACGTTTTATGCTGCGCAAAGATTCAATCAGTTTAATCTTGGCCATCACAAGAAGTGGGTTATTGATGTAGACAAATGCTCATGTACCCTTTACAACTCTTTTCATGTATGTTATTACCAAAGAAGAAAAAAAAGCCAGTCAGTCACTCAATAGTGTCTGACAGTGTAGTCTAGCAAGTAAACGGGTTGCCTTGCATAATTTGAATATGAGGACACTGCTAACGTTTAAATTTCACAGATAGGACATACATGACATATTCATAATTCCTGCAAAGTTCTACAGAATTTGAGGTTGGCTGCAAAAGGGACATAGTATACCTTTAAGCGGTTATCTAAATAATAATCGAATAAATAACGGTCATTTCTTTACTTAGTATAACGAGAATGGTTTATGGTATGGTATGGTATGATTGAATTGAATTGAATTGAACTTTATTTCATTCATCATAAAAACATCATAACAAACATATAAATACAAAACATAGCGTACAAGTTGAAGAGAAACAATAAAAAATACAATACAACAACATAAATATATGTGAATGTGGAGACAGCTAGGAAAACCAAAGGCTTTATTGGTGCTGCCACCAAAACAGTAATAAATTATAATACAATATTATTTTGTTGTTTGAGAAGGTGATTTAAAAAAAAAAAAAAAAAAACCTAAATAGAGGAGAGGAGGGGGGGGGGGGAGGGTGCCTAAAATAAAACAAAAACCAGACCGTGTACATAATCAATCTTTATTTATTTTGTTGGATTAAAAATGATTTGTATCTCCTTTTAAAAACGTTAATTGATGGACTAGATTTTATATCTTGAGGTATATTATTCCACAATTGTGGCCCTTTAAAAAATATTGATTTCTTAGTTATATTTAATCTTATTTTATTTAAATGAAAATTAGAAGAACTTCGAGTATTATATGAATGAAATGCAGAATTAAGACAAAATTTGCTGGAAAGACTAATTGGTATGAAATTATTAAAACATAAGTACATAAATATTGCAAAACTATAATTACAAAGATCTAGGACATTCAAAAGTTTTAATTTTAGAAATAAAGGTTTAGTATGAGCAAAATAATCGGCATGTAAGACTAAACGAATAGCTCTTTTTTGTAAGCATAATAATCTTCTCATTGCATGATCAGTTGAGGATCCCCAGGCAAGGTTACAATAATTAAAATAAGGAGATATAATGGCATTATAAATCATAATCAAAATATTTGAAGGAAAATGTTTAATTTTATTTAAAATACCTATACCTTTAGAAATATTCGTGCAGATAACATCAATGTGCTCCTTCCAAGATAATTTACTGTCAATTGTTACACCTAAAAATTTCAGGGAGCTACAACGATTAATTACATTATCATTTAAGGAAACAACCAACGTGTCACGATCGATAAACATATTAGAAAAGATCATATAGTGAGTTTTTTTAGTATTTACAATTAATTTATTACAGATCAACCATGAATTTTTTTTCAATAATTCATCATTAAAATCAAGAATCAAATTGTCAATATTGTTATCGGATAAAAAGACACTGGTATCATCGGCATATAAAATATATTCCAACTTTTGAGATGATGCACAAATATCGTTCATATAAATGAGAAATAAAAGTGGACCAAGAATGGATCCCTGGGGCACTCCACATCCTACAGCACTCAAATAAGATTCATTACCATTGACAACTACAAATTGTTTACGATTAGTTAAATAATTTTGAAATAAATCTAAAAGAATACCACGAATACCATAATTTTCTAATTTATGAAAAAGAATTGAATGGTCTATAGTATCAAAAGCCTTACTCAAATCAAGAAACAAACCAATTAAAATTTTCTTTTTATCAAGAGCATTAGTAACTTTATAAATCAAATCAACTATAGCAGAGGATGTAGAGTACCCTGGACGAAATCCATACTGGCTTTCTGTTAATATATTGCACTGATCAACAAATTTTAGAAGTCGATTAAAAAGACATTTTTCAAAAATTTTAGAATATATAGGCAGTACAGAAATAGGTCGATAATTATTTAAACAATCAGATAATCCATTTTTAAAAACTGGTATCACTTTTGCTATTTTTAAACCGTCTGATTTAATCGTGCATCGCAGTTACATATACTGGATTGCACATGGATATACATTGCATTTAAAAAAAAACAAGTGTAAAATTTAAAACAGTATCATTTACATAATTATAAGTACACGTATATATCACATGTTTATTCTTAATTTTGTACCAAATTTAAAATAAAAGCAAAAATACGAACAAGAAGGAAATAAGGAATATGTACCTAAACAAAATAGAAAGTGAGGAAGATGGAAGGAGAGTGAGAAAAAGAGAAAGAGAGGAGAAGAGACCGAAAGATATAATGAAGAAAGAGAAAGAGCTGGAAAGATAGAGAGATGGAGAAAGAGAAAAGAGAGATAGAGAGAAAAAGAGAGAGAGAGAGAGAGAGAGAGAGAGACAAGAGGTGAAGAAGCTAGGGGGAAGAGAGAAAGGGGGATCTTGCCAACAATTATAAATTGTATACGAATTGACAATAAAAAGATAAAAGTATGCATTGCAACACTAGTGTTAACCCGTTGATTCGTGAGTTCAATCACTGCCAAAGGCTCAATACAGAGGCCGATCGGTTCAAATAGACAATGAGTTAATAGGATGAACAGAAAGTTCAATGTCAAAATTGGATGTTTATGGCATTCTTTTAACTTTACGACATATTTCCTATCTTTTGTTAAGATCGCCCTCTTTCGACATGGCCTTATCAGCTCTCCGGTTGACTGCGTCTCGTTTACCGCATTGCGGCGTGGCGTCTCCCATCCGCCACGCCCTCCCGTCTAACTGGTCACGTGCTCTGGTAACCACGGCAACGGTCTACACAGGGAATGGACGTCTATCTTACAGGTTGACAATGATCATTAGTTTATTTCATCTTATTCCGTTTTGATAATAACCATTATACTGTATGAAATTTGCCCTTGTAAGTGAAACTTTTCATCTTGCATTTTATCCCACAAACACACGGCCTCACATAGAAGGAATCAGAGATTATTGTAAAATGGGTTAGAGCATATAAGATCGAGCATGTAAGATAATATGGTACATTCAGTTAACATGGATTTTAATCCACATATTATTGATTTGGTATAGCGTCTTTTCCTTGCAGTTACAAAGCGCTTCACAATTTGCCCCACAACCTAGCTCGTATTAACCCTCTTAAAGTGTTGGGAGCCCCAAATTCGCTAACAAAATTGACGTCAAAATTTCACTCAAATTGTGTAATGATCTGAAAGAGGATGTCACATAACACTCAACTCTGCAAGGATTTTCAAAACAAATGTGTTTGAAGACGAATATTGATGAAAGAATACAAAACTTGGGTTTTGCGTTGTACGCAGAAACCCTAAATTTGGTATCAGTCTCTCATCAATAATCGGGACATTCTCTTTCACTGCATTATACACTTGAAGTGAATTTTTGCCATCATTTTATTTGGGCTCCCAACACTTTAGAGAGGATTTAAACAAGTGTATGGTTTAATAAATCAAAACACCAATAGAGCTTATATAAACGTCAACAATCGTCTTTCATTTCTTTATTCGTGTTATTTAGCCAAATATGACAAGAGAGAGGGTTAACCTTGGATCAAAAAAAGACCTGGGGCCATGTTGATTATTATTCATCTGTCCCTTTGTTGCATAGTGTCTGCTTGCACTAGAATTTCGAGGGAGTCCTTTTCCACTAAGGTCAATGATACAATGAACCTTCAGGATGGGTTCTGAACGCATACTTTCATCATCCAACATGTCAAAAGGATATGGTACTCGTAAGTCACCGTCATAAGATTTTAGATATTAATTTTGATGCGATTTTCTCTTTGTCCAATCATTTCCAGTACAAGCAACCCATCAACGATCCGTTTGCCTATATTTGGTACATACCGGCCTTCCAAACTCATCACCAGGACAGCACACACACAATCCGCCATCACGACCAATGAGGAGATTGCTTCGGTAACGAGAAATGCCTCTGAGGATTGGTTCGAAGTTACATGGAAAGATGGCTTTCAGGGTCAATACCCTTACGTGTGGCTACGGGACAACTGTCGATGTGAAGACTGCTATCATGAAAGCTGTTTTCAGAGGTCCATGCTGATGGCTAACCTTGATCCGGAAGTGAAACCTGTAAAGGAAGAGCTGAAGGAGGATGGGAAAATCTTGCAGGTGACGCTGAAAATAGGCTACATATTCCATGTGTCCGAAATCACAAAACCAGCCAACGTCGACATAAGGATCGAAGAATAGTACTTCTTGGTTTATATCGTGATTTCTGTGTATTTTGTATATTTTTCTTTGTAAGTTGAATAAAGCCCTTGGGCTGCACGTTCAGATTTTTTTTATTACAATAAAACGAATCACTCGATCAATCAATCAATCAATCAGTCAAAATTGTATGCAAATTTCCGTAGAAGATATAGTTTCTTGATATCATTAAATTCCTCACGAAGTGTTGGTAAATTTATTCTGGTGGCGAAACAGAAAGTGAAGTTAAGTCCGGACCTTCCCACATTCTCCCCCTCTCCTAGCTTATCATGGCCTCATTATGGTAACCATCCACCCCTCCTCGATTTCGCTACAATGGTGGCAGCGGTGGGATTTTCAATTAAACACCCCCCCCCCCCCCCTCTCCTCAATTTCGCTACAATGGTGGCAGCGGTGGGATTTACTGATTAATACCGGTGCCCCATAAATAAAGAAATATACAAAATGATTTAAAAAAAAAACATGAGATGGTCAATTTAATATGGACCCATGCTACACCAAAGCATCTACTCATCCCTCCACTTTGCTCATTCTGTAACAGATCAAGTGGACGGATGAACACGAGAGCGACATCCCCTCGGAGTGGCTCAAACTCAACCGCTTTGACGGCACCGACTTCGACGTCGTGCGCAAGATCGAGCCCGTCTCCTGGGGTTCGGAGTGGTCCATCCCAAGCTACAAGTATGAAGACTTCATCCACAACGATAAGACGCTCTATGACTGGATGGACAGCCTGGTCAAGTATGGACTAGTCATGATCAAGTACGCACCACCCAATGATGGAATCTGCCAGAAGGTCTGTGACCGGGTCGGCTATGAGAGGTTCACGTGCTATGGGTAAGCATATTAAGTTCTTCATGAAAAAAGAACAAAAACAAAACAAACAATCAATCAAACAAACCAAACAAGTAAATAGGTTAAAAAAATATATAAAAAAAATAAAAGGAAAACGAAAAAGGACATTAGAAATATCCTCTTTTTTCGTGTTTTTATCATGATGTATAATCATTAAAAAAAAAAATCCATGATAATAATATGATATGTATGTTTTCGAACTTGGTTCACTTTCCTCTGTATTTGTAACTTATAATTGTTCAAGGCCTCACAGGAAAACAGATTTAATAGTGAAAGAGTTACCTGTTAAAATAAAACGAATACATAAATTAAATAAATAAATGCAAAGACAAACAAAAATCAGTAATGACTTCAACCCTATATCCTGGGTTAAAAATCACTGCACTGTAACATGACTTGGTTGGAAATCGAGTTTTATCAAAATAGCGAAAAGAGTTTCATTGTCGTCTGAGTGTTCTCTTTGCTCTAATTAAAATGACTTTAGTAGCAAAAAGCATTTAGAAGTAGTAGGTTTAAAACTTTTCATAATATAACGAGATGCCTTTTGAATTCTCTTCTTTAAAAAAAATAAAATATCTAGGTTAATTCAAGTTGATGCTTATATTCCATGAATAGGTTTGGGAATAATCAATATAATGATATTATAAGTTAAATAATGTAATAAATATCGATGGGGCTTATACATGTGTTCAATAAATCAAATTTATGCAAAATGTACCATTAAAAATAAGATAATGTAGAAAAAGAAGATTTGCCATATCATGACTCATTTTTTCCCTCCATTTTTTAGAGCCGATTTCAGAGTGGAGAAGTTGTTTGACTCGAGTAGTTTGGCGTTCACGACGAATGAGCTAGGTTTGCACGTGGATTTACCATACTATGATTACCGTCCTGGGGTAAGTTAGGTTTGCACGTGGATTTACCATACTATGATTACCGTCCTGGTGTAAGTTAGGTTTACACGTGGATTTACCATACTATGATTACCGTCCTGGGGTAACTTAGGTTTGCACGTGGATTTACCATACTATGATTACCGTCCTGGGGTAAGTTAGGTTTACACGTGGATTACCATACTATGATTACCGTCCTGGTGTAAGTTAGGTTTACACGTGGATTTACCATACTATGATTACCGTCCTGGGGTAAGTTAGGTTTACACGTGGATTTACCATACTATGATTACCGTCCTGGGGGGGTGTTTCACAAAGATCCCAAGTCGAACTTAACTCTAAGTTGGACTTAAAAATTATGGAAAGCCATTAGCATCCTTGAAAACTTTTTGTAAAAGTTATTATAAATGGCATAAAATGTTGATTCAAATCATTTATATTTTCTATTATCATAGGAAATTTCATGTTCTTGATGTAAAATTTATAAAAAGTCTAAAATACTTGAATTTCTGCTTCTGAATATATTTCATTTTAAGGCTCCAATGGCTGTCCATACTTTTTAAGTCCAACTTAGTGTTAAGTTCTACTTAGGATCTTTGTGAAACACCTCCCTGGTGTAAGTTAGGTTTACACGTGGATTTACCATACTATGATTACCGTCCTGGGGTAACTTAGGTTTGCACGTGGATTTACCATACTATGATTACCGTCCTGGGGTAAGTTAGGTTTACACGTGGATTACCATACTATGATTACCGTCCTGGTGTAAGTTAGGTTTACACGTGGATTTACCATACTATGATTACCGTCCTGGTGTAAGTTAGGTTTACACGTGGATTTACCATACTATGATTACCGTCCTGGGGTAAGTTAGGTTTACACGTGGATTTACCATACTATGACTACCGTCCTGGGGTAAGTTCATTTGAAATTTCATTTCCAAAGATACTATAAATAGAACAGGGCCGGCTGAGTGACTTCCAAAGTGGGGGGGGGGGGGGCAAGTAAAAGGGCACTTTCTGGAAAAAAGGGCACATACAAAGGGAAATCTCAAAGCGAAAATATACAATTGTTTAGACATTGGTATATACCCCTACATTGTGATTACAATTATCAGGGATGATTGTTTCATTTTATACACCATAAAAGATATTGCTTTGCAGTTGGGTTCAATTGTCTAAAAAAAAATTGCGAGCGAGCGAAGCGAGCTAGAATTTTTGTTAAAGATGTGTGAAAAATTACATCTTATCAAGAAGAAATAACCCAATCCTAATGGGGTTGTAAGAACATTATCATAACGGAAGATTGAAAAGACCTTTGATAATTAACGTAAGTATATCATATTATAGATGCGTGCGAGCGTAGCGAGCGAGCTTTGGGGGAAATTGCTCTTAGTCGCTTGAAATTAGCTTGGGCGTGTTCAATGATGAGAGCAAAAGGGGACACGTCTTATCATGAAAGCAAAAGGAGCATGTGCGAAAGTACGAAGAGGCACACACCAGGGATGAATAAAGTCAATCATGAGAATAGGAAATAGGAAATAAAACCATTTATTTAATTACTTTCTCTTTTTTTATTATGTTGAAATGTAAATTGATGCACAAATATATGAAAGATGTGAAATAAAACACCTCGGTAAGAGGATGAGAAAGAAAAAAAAATCAATCAATATGCATAAAAAGTGAAAATATTTTATGGTGATAGTTGGGGGAGAATAATAATAAACACAAACATATTTTCAGTAAAATATATTTTAAACAAAATAAAAATTGGGACCATTGGCGTAGCTTCAGGGGGCCCATGGGAAGGCGATCACCCACCCCTGTTTCTGTGGTAGAAGACAAAAAAGATGAAAAGAAAGATGAAGTGAGGAAAAGGGGAAAGGAAAAGGGACAAGAAAAGAGGACGAGACCACCTCCTACAACTCCCTAATCACTATCTTTGTAAATTGCAATTCTTTTTCCGGCTAAGACCGGTAACCCCCCCCCCCCTTCCATCGTTCCAGTACCCCTCAATGCCCAATGAGTGGGCTCATACTATGTCACTGTGTCGGCCTACATTGTGACGTCAGGGCTGGTGTTAGTAGATATGGGACCCGTTTCACAAAGCCTCGGATAATTCCAAAACAACAATTTTGGTTTTCTTCAGTTAGTTTTTTTTTGTTAAAGTTCTAATAAGAGGGCAACAGAAAGCGGAGTTTTGACCGAACAAATTTGTATTCCCGTTTGGTCAAATTGTAAAAAGGCGTACAAATCATTACCTAATCATAGCAGAAGCCAAATTTTGCACGGACATCGTTATGGTATATGTGCGTAATATTATGTGTAACACTATCGCAACTACTCGAAAGCTCAATCAGTTGCAAGTTAAATAGCATGTGCGTCACGAAATGAAACGTGTGAACATGACGTTGTCAATTATGTGATCCAAATATAATTCCTATGGGATTTACAATAGTGTATTGAAATTGAGTTGATTTTTCGAAAGTCGTTGCGATCGTAATTTGCATAACCTTGTTCACCTCATATTATGTGCGTAATTTTACAGAAACAAAATCAATAAAAACATTTTGTTTTGGTATTATTGCAGGTCCAACTCCTTCATTGCATTCGACAGTGTGAGGTGGAGGGAGGGGACAATCAGTTCGTTGATGCGAAGCGAGTTGTTGATAGGCTGAAAGCTGAAGACCCAGAATCCTTTGAAACATTGACAAAGGTCAAATTGGACTTCCGGCTCATAGGGAAGGACTTTATCGATACACATCTCCAACAGGCAAGACCAATGATAGAGTAAGAACAAAAAGTTATATCATAACGCCTCTTAATTCGTCCGTATAATACACAATATAAATAATCAACAGAAAATCTTTTCTCTTTCGCACAAGCATGATTTTGCGAAAGTTTGAACATCATATCAGCCAATTTCCCAAATATTATTATTTTGAAAAGAAATTAAGATATTTGTATAGCAATAAATCAAATAATAGAATGTATACAAAGTACCATCAAGCATAAGGCCTAAAATAAAAACTTGTTGTATTGCCCTTTGGATGCCAGAACATGGGTCGGTCGGTCGGAAAGTTTTGTTTTTTTTAAACTTTTTTTTGTCGCCCTCTTTTGGTCGATATTTTTCAGATTTAAATGTTTTTTTTTTTTTTCCCGCCCTCTTTTGGCTGATATTTCTCAGTCTTTAATTCTTTAATACATGTGTTTCAGCGTCATCATTCCATTGATATCTTTTCACCTCATAATTATCCATGGTTTGAACGAGTGAGAATTTTTGAATAATTTGATTTTATACATTTGTATCCCATTTAAACAAACAAAATACTTTTTTTGTTAAATCATAAATTAAAAAATGTGTCTCTAAAATCTCCTCAGACTAACAGATGACGGTGGAATTCAAAGGGTTGGCTTACAATGACCAGACGAGGTCGCCCTACATCAACATTCCAGTGGGTCAGGTGAAGGAAGTCTACAGGGCCTTGAAGAAAATTCCACCAAGCTATGTACAGGCAGGATAACTTCATTAACTACAAGTTAAAAGAAGGTAAAGCATTTGCGCCCTTGCGCATTGGAAGTTGGGGCACGATTGAGCACTCAACCTGACATATCTTGAATCACCAAAGCCCCACCGCACTACTTATAGCTACTTATAGTGTCCCTTCTATAAAGGGACACTAGCTACTTAAAGCTACGTGCGCCCTCTATATTCATTTCATTTCGTTTATTTCCATTTCCAACAAACTAAATAAAGTACATGATTTGCATTGTACATAGTAAAACAATGAACTTAACAATATATTTGTAATTGGTCCACAGTGTACAACAGGCAAACAATGCCTAATGGGCGACCATTGGTTCCCCATGATCCTCTTTTTATTGTGTTAATTGAAAGCTTGTTTGATGAGATAACCACATGGAGCTCCAATCACTCCTGGCCAATCTAGTGCGGTGGGGCTTAAAAGATTTTCATCCAAATTGTGACAAAGTAGTATATGTATGCCTATTGTTTTGCTCTGTTGCGCCCGTGCCAGAGAATACTTTGGAACTATTCATTGTCCGGCTCTCATAGCTCCTGTATACACTACTGCTGCTGGTGAATTAAGATTTGTAAACAAAAACCAAAAAATATATAGATCCACTTAGGTTTCCATCATCTTCATCATCATCATCAAGCTCTGTGACCTTCGGAATTGTTATACTTATGTAGGCCAAAAAAAGAGCCTTAAAATAGCTCATTAATATACTTCTGTCGAATAAATGAAATTAATGTTTGTCTCCTCTTCTCTTTGTTCATTTCCAATGTGTAGGAGAAGTAGTTGCCTTTGACAACAATCGTGTGATGCATGGTCGCAGTGCATATACAGTCACCTTCAAGGACGGCAAGGACAAGTCCAGGCTGCTAGAGGGCGCTTTCCTAGATTGGGATGAAATTTATTCGCGCATGCGCCTTCTTGATGAATCAATGAACGGCACACCAAGACTCTAAAAATTGGACATTTATGCACCCGGTTTTGCATAGTGCAGGCACAGTTTCAGAGTTTATGTATTAAAGGCCTGTCTTCTGTTGAAAAACTTCCGGTAACTTCCAGTTTCGACACCAACTTCGGGTTTCCCAATAATCGCCGCAGATACACCCCCCCCCCCCCCCCCTCCCCGCATCCGGGGTCGGAGGGACCGCATTTGTGTTCCCAGAATCTCCGGTAAAAGGGTTCTTTTCGCGCGACAAAGTCCGCTCCGAATTAACTTATACACAATGGAGATAGGGGGGGGGGGGGGGGAAGGGTGTGCTTTCAAAATTCGGCCCGTTTCCACTTTACACACCGGAGATAGGGGTTGCTTTCCAAGGAAGGGAACTTGCATACACGTGCCCTAAATAACACTGAGTGTGGGGGGGGGGGGGAGAAATACATTGCTGTAACACCCCTCCTGTGATGATCTCTTTCCCTCGTTTATCTGCTTTAAATATCAGGATGGGCTTCTCTTGATATAATCCTGTTAATGTGCACTGGACCCTATCAGGATTCCAAAGTTTTTTGTGTGATGTAAATATACAATTCAACAAGTCAAAGTTTTCATGAGATTTTGTTATTTTCTTTCACTTCCAATTTTTCAGGCTCATGTCGTTTTACAAGATTTATTTATCTAGCAGAAATTTAAAAGAACAAAATTTCCCCCTTATTGTTCGTTATATATTTCTACTGATGAATTTTGTCTTGCAATTTGTATTGTACGATAATGATCATATTTAACAAAAACTTTGCATTGGGATCTCAACATCAGCCTATTTCAAGTGTATTGGACCAGATAAACAAAATTAGGCAAATAAAAACTCTGATAATTTGCAGATAGGTTCTAACTAAGAATAAGATTCAGCAACAAATTAAAGACAAAAAGCAAATCCCTAAACAAAGGAGCACATTTACAGCTACATGTATATAAACGATATATACACATTCAATTTGAAGCTAGTGCAATCATTAGTGATATAACAATGTGAAATTAAGAATATATTGCTTGGCTTGTGTGTATTTGAAGAAAAAAAAGTATGTTTTATTTATAAATTCATCATAATGATTTAGGTATGCATAATATGCATAAATAAAAATTGTAATGGTATATTATCAAATTCTGTTCACAAAATCCCTATTCAATAACCACCTCGGGTCAATTGTAAATTAAATAGTAATGTTAACTGTGATCCTTTGTTTATATTTCTGTGGGTTGATTTGTGAGGGTTTACTTTATTTCGATGAGATATTAGAGAATGGGCATAACCTCGTGCTATCCACCCTAAAAATGAGATAGTTACAGAAAAGGTCACGAAAACCATAAACTTTGGGCGATTATTCGCTTGGCAGGGATCCATCTTGGTTTAGAATCTACCGAATCAGTAGTATTATGGTTTAAGGAGGTATTTAGTAGCTCCTTAACGAGAATTACGAACGTGATGTATACATATGATAGGCTTCTGAATAAATAAATGAGTACATAGAGAGAGAAAGAGAGAGAGAGAGAAAGAGAGAGAGAGAGAAGGATAGGGAAATGTACATGTAAATACAGCAATAGATTATATACCAGAGATAAAGAATGAATCCAAAGTAGGTGGTTTGTTTTCAAATCTCTCATTAAGTTATCAACCATTACCGGTTAAAATCGGTTTGCGACATGATTGTGTTGTAGTATCTTTCAAGGTCTTTACATGAAGCTTGATATAATCGATAGCTGTTGACTCCTGTTAAAGTTCATGAGTTAACACCCTTCTAGCTACAAGCAGACGGTTATGAGAACTGTATTAAGATGTTTGCAAAATAAAAAGCGAGTGTTGTAAATAGAAGTAATACAAATGTAGCAACGAAGATAATAGGGAAATATGTCTTGTTAATTCTAAAATACGGACTAGAAGTTGAAGAAAATAAAACTAAGAAAGAAATGCGAATATTATACCATGTGGAAGAAGATAATCAATGATTTACAGGAAATGCAATTATAATCTGTTTTCAAGTAAATGGAGATATATAATTTGATCTTATTCAAACATGTGATGATTTGCTTGTTGTAAATGTTTGATGTCATCCGTGATTTTGTATCTGAATACAGATTTATAAAAAGAATAAAAATACGTTGTATTTCCCAAATGTTTTCGACCTCAGTTATTAAAGGTCAATGAGAAGCTTTGACTAGTATAATAGAAAGCAGATTCCAATCACAAAAAAACAAACATAAATAAATCAATATGTCATGCTTATACAGGTTATACAAATGTTCTTTGCTTCTTCTGTCAGGGGAAGTACAATAAAAGTATCCTAAAAGCAATTCCATAGTTTGACAGTGAAAAGCATTCCTTACTTCGTGATGTATTTATTTGATCTCTCTTATTCATCTTCCTCTCATAATATTGATTTATGTTATTGGTTCAACAAATTCCTCTTGATATGATAAGAGATGTTCTTTCATCTGCGACGTATAACCTGACCTTTAGAATGACATCTTCATACTCAAAATTCAAATCCGAAACCGGTTTGAAAATTCACCCCTCAAAGTCTAAAATTGCCATAACTTGTTAATACCAATTCCGTTTTGTCTCAATTTCTTACAGTATCTTTATCTTATAATTGCACATAGCCAGGCCAAATTTACGCTCAAACGGTTATGCAGAAAAACAATGAGCGCCCTCTAAAGTTCGGGGAATTTGCTTGCTTTCTGTGGCCGTAGCTCGATCGTGTCTGGCCAAACCCGTGCCCTTTTTTGGATTTAGACACTTGAAGAATGGCTCTTTCCAGCCATAATAAAAGACCACTGCGCACGCACGCCGAGTAGCCGAGAAGCCTGTTTCAAATCGGGCAAAGCTAGTTTTCAATGCAATCGAAACCGGGCAGACCACTTATAAAAAAGCAGAAACACGAAGTTGAAAACCATCCA